>JARHVA010010137.1:0-214867 GCA_037957365.1 Torreya grandis
GCTCCTTCAAGACTCCATTACACTTGAATCTTCTTCTCCTTAAATTGGCTCTTCCACATATTGACAACTTCTCCTTCACCTCTTCTACACCTTCTGGTTCATGATTTAGACTCAGCTCACACACAACCTAATCCTCTTCCTCTCTTGCTTCCTAGCTTGGATAATTAGTTTGTAAAAAGTTTTCACATCTCTCTTGTGTTTGATATTAGGGAACTTTCCTATATAAAGTGAAACTCTTTATTTATTTACTATAGTATACATGATAAGGTTTGATTTATTTTAATGATATAACTTGTTAGGGAATTATTTAGAATAGTCTATGAAGTTTCTTGCATTTTTATATGGTTAAAATATATCTTCACTGATTGAAATATCCTCTATTACATGTTATGATCTTTTTGGAAATATTTCTCATTGCATACTAGAATTCTACATTCTCAAAACAAACTATACAACTTGATTAAACAATCTCTCTCTCTTGCTAAACTAGAACATTACATTGTTATATAACAATAATGTTAAAAGTGAAAGATAGCTCAAACTTAGATTAAGCATGCTCTTGAGCCCTTTTTTGACAACATATTTATTGCTTAAAATGTCTTTCATTTGGCCTGAAAGTGCTTTGCTTCTAAGTTTACATATCATTTGTTAGATCTCTTTACTCAACATTATTATTTTCATAATTTGTATGTAGTCAGTTGTCTAGTCTTAGCTACTTGTTTTAATGTAGTTATATATGTTAGAGATACCTACATCCTTTGTGTGCTTGATTGTGTTATCTCTAACCTAGTTTACAAGTCTATCTATAGCTTGGTGCACTTCAGAAAATTGGATAGACACTATAGATCTCATGTACCCCATAGAATCCTTGAGCCTTCTACCCTCTTAGGGGTTGTTTTAGTACCCTATCTACCCCCATGACAAACACTAGTGGCTCCATTTATATTCTTTGGATATAGATAGTGGTATCTAAATATTCAAAGGTCTACATAATTTTATCTCTTGTGATTTTCATTATAGTTATGACTTCCAATTTATGTCTTATAGTAATACTAAACCTTTAAAAACTAAACAAAATTAAAATCATGCTCTAATTTATGTTATACAACACTTGATTTTGTAATGTTTACTTGATTGGGATAATGTGTGGCAGAGATTGAGCTTACTTATGATAATATTTAATTGTAGATCTCTTAGTGCTATAGTTCTTTGCTCAGATAATTAATTAATTATATAAGGGCATTGTACATACTACACAACTTTCATGGTATGCCATTAACATGATATCATATCACAAAACCATTTATTTTATATTAAAATCCTTGGATCAGAGGTTATGATTGTGCCATGATATTTGAATTTTATTATGGAACTCCTTATTCTAATTTTCTAATCTTATTATTTATTCTATAAAACTTAGCTCTAAAAATTGATATTTTAAGGATTCTATATGCATATAAAATTGCTTTACTATGTTGCCTTATTGATTCTGACAATAATATCATTAATTTCATCTAATCACATCCCTAATCCTATCTAGTTTCCCCTAAATTATCCTTACTAATACTTTTATTCATTATTAAAACACCACTTTCATTATTCATATCCATGCACTAACATTATATCATCCCACAAATTAATTAATTCTTTTATCATGTATTATTTTTCAACTAACCCCCACTTATCCATTATATGGAAATGTAAAATTCCCATAATCCACCTACTTACCTACTCCTACTCTTTCCTAAAATTGTATCCCCTATTCCCCACCTAACCTTATTCTAAAATAATCTAATCTAACTCTAATCATCATTAGCCCCCTAATGAATTCTATAATTATCTAATTATAGAATATTCCACTATCCTATCCATCCTCTCTAAAAATTTCTAAATCTATAGGCTTCTTGCAAATTTTTAATTCCATTTAGTTCCCTCCATTGTTTCTATTTAAACTAAAAACTTCCTTCATTTTGGGAGAGGGAAATGAATTTTAATGCTCATCTTGTGCTATAAAATTATTCGTGCTGTCAAAAAAATCTATTGTCCATAGACAAATATAAGGTGTTTATGAAAATATGAGTCTATAAGTAATATAATTTTGAGAAAAAACTTGTCTTAATTTGGAGGTGAATGCATGATTGATCGATGTATAACTATTTTAATATTATTTGTTTTTACCTACATATCATATTCCTTGATGATTACTCTTGATTTTGAATTAGTATAACTCTTGTGCATGTTTAATCTAATGATCTAAATTATGGGTAATACATTGGAGACCATAGTTGTACATCTAGTCAATATTGAGATAAAACTAAAGTAACCCTTTATCCAAATTTATTTCATACATAATATTTTCATCTCTTAATATTTCCATTCTATCCACTACACCTGTGCATTGGGGTTGGTAAACCACAACATTTGTACTTTCTCATATCTGGATATATGGCATCAAAAATAGATTTGGTCAATACCTTGATTCAGAAATACCTCATGGAAAATAGTGATGTACTTCTTTCCTACCTCCTTGAGATGAGCACTCCACATCCTACAAAATTCAACCCCATTTACCTAAAATTACCTCCAGTATGCACCTATCCACATTAGTCTACCACCTCGTCCAATTCAAATATTTAACCACTAGTCATAGCTAGTCATCTAGCCCTTACTCTATTATCAAAGGTTATCCAATCATATCCACCTCATCTACTACTATTCTACCCACCCAATTTCAACAACAACCATCTTATCCAAAGTCCAATGCTTCATCACCAAAGTCAAAAAGTGAAGAGAGGCCCTATATACCTCTTCCTATATCCCTAAAATCCCTCTTCCACTAATGTTTTACCACTGACATGATGGCCTATCCACCCATACAACATCTTGATCCTACCAAGACTAAGCTCTCTTGGTATAAATCCAAACACTACTATATATATCATCAAATATAGGGGCATGCCATTAATTTATGTCACACCTTTTAAACCTATGTCTAAGACCTCATCGACCATGGTAACCTAGAAATCAATAATGAATCAGATGAATATACAACTGATGGTGAACAATAAGAGGTATGTTGAGATTACATTACCCATCACAATCAAGCCCTTCCCTTTTCATGTCAAGGTCAAGACACCGAGTACATCTTCCATGGTCTACCTATCTTTGATAAATCCTCCATTAATGATGAGTCTATTTCTCATAAACCTATTATTCCCTTATCTCATGAGTCCTTCTTCCATGGACTTATCTTTGGTGAATCCATTTTCTCCCCATCATCACATCAAATACCCTACTTAGAGAGGTCAGTTGCAGACAAAGAATCATATACTAGAAATATTTCACCCTATACATTATATTTAGTATTAGAGTCAACACTAGTGTTACCTAAACTAGGATCATGCTCAATAGCAATACCTAAATTAGATTCCTTGTTAGAAACATCATCCTTCATAGATACTATAGCTCATAATGACATCTACTTATTTGATAATTCCCCCAATTCAGATGTCAACCAATCAAAAGGCATATATTTTAATCCTAACCATGATGATAAAGTCATAACAAAGTTATTACAAGCTTTATCAGTTGATGAATATGATCCTACCTTAGATGCATGTCCTACAAATAGTCTTAGTAAACCTTTTTCTAATTTTGAGGATATTTTCTTTGATGTCAAAACTAGGTCTCTTAGGAACCCTATGAGGATCATGTTTCTCATACACCACTCATTGACCTCATCATACCATATCCCCAATCTTTCTCCATCATATACCCTTTCCTTCTCATAAAAAATCATTTAAACACTTCCCCCCATAGGGATGAATATGGAACTACATTGTTGTAATCCTCATCACACAACATATCAGATGCTAAATTTACCAAGATATAAGACAATAATATTGAAATAATAAAGCATAATCATGAAACCAATATTGATATCTCAATAATTCAAAACAAGTCCAACACTTAGCCATAATCATGTCAAAAGTCAAATCCATGTCATAATCATCAAATTCAAAAATTCAATTCTTATGGTGAAGCCTCAAAATTAGGAACCATGGATAGTCAAATGTATATCCAATTTTAATATCAACTCCTTGTCAAGAGTAATATTAATATGGGTAATAATCCTTCAAATAATTAGATCAAAGATAAACTAAAAAATTAAAGTGCCTTAGATCACTTCAAGTCTTTTATTGAATGTCACTCATTAAATATGGAATACCTAACATGTTCAATGGTGTATGCGACTACTAGTCCCACCTCTAAATCACCCATCACACATCCTTATCATGACCCTATAATCTATTCATTTTTTATACATATCCATCAAATCCAAACACTGAATCCATCTCATCCCCACCTCATATACTCAAGAAATGTTATCTCTTATAAGGGTGACGAAGACACTTGATTTATATGTCTGGATGGGTTTTAATCAAGATTTAAAGAAGAACACAAGGACATCAATACATCCAACATTGACAACATGATCCTACTTTCACATATATCTAGAACAAGTGTTGGCTAAAGATCAAGATAAATTTTGCATCATTATATCTCTCATACCTAAAATAAATTGAGATGCCAATTAAAAAGTCAAAGTAAAAAAATCATTCCTCCAATGGTGAAAAGTAGTATTTTGGTGCCTTGGGAAAGTACCATGATGAAAACCAATTTCCATTTTCATGGTAAAATAGTATATTATTCACATTATAACTCAACACTTGGGGGAAAATCCATCCCTTGTCAATCCCATCCACATCATCCTTATATATCTTATTCCTTGATCCATTTTTCCTACCCATCATCTGGCATCATATCTTGCATCTTATTATGTACTTAATTTATTCTCATCTTGACCTTCATAAGGGAGTGGGACATGTCTTGATAAATGTTTTGGAATCATCTTGACATATCATCTTAGTAGTACTTAAGTGACTAGATATTTGGTTACTTCATATTGTGTTCATTGGTAGTCCCTAGTCCATTCTTCTTTGGTCCTCGTCCCCTTTTTTAGCATCACCCTCATCATTTTATCATCCCATCCAACATTCCATGCATACTTACCCTAGTTTATTGGCTTGTTATTCCATTTTATAGCAACCAAATTTGTATAGTGTACATACTTATTCTCAAAAGACCTAAAAATTAAAATATTCTAAAAAAAACGTAAAAATTATAAAACCCACAAAATCCCAAAACATCTTAGTCATTTTATCATATGTCATCTTATCCTATGTCATAAATATCCTAGTTGTCCTATCTTATGTCTTAGTCATATTATAATCTTGTCATCTTGCATTGTCTTATGTGCTAATGGTATTATTATTTTATCATTTATCTTTTCTTATTCCCTAATCCTGATATCCAAATCCTTATCCATAAACTTATCCTAATACAAACCACTAGTCTATGACAACTCCATATACTTGTCTAAGTCTATAACCTAAATCCAAATTCACATCATCACAACCAAATTAGTCCAAATCATCACCTAATTAATCATACCATCAAATCTCATTGGGATAATAGACAAGACACTAATCATAACATATCTCTATGTAGATACTTGTGTATGTTACTTGTATGCTTTGTGTTGTTTTCCTTAATTGCATGCCTTTATCATGTATATATTTACATATATTTATTTATCTATGTTTATCTTATTTATTAGTCTTCTATCATGTCTCTTTTATCAAGTTTTAAATGAATGAGGATGTTATTATGGAGGCAAAAAAATCTATAATAATGATCTTGGGTGCCTTGTGCAGAGTTCATTATTTTCCCATTTTAGAATCATGCACTTTGGCACAATATCCTCTTGGTCATAATTATATCATGGGGAATACTATTTAGTGCTATATTTACATTGGATTTATTATCCTATGATGAAACCTATTACAATATTGATGGCTTAAAAATGGACTACACTCATCATTTCTCATATCCTCTCTCACATGTCTAAATGCCTAATCATCTTAATCCCATTATCAAGTATATCATCCTAGTTCACTCATATAATATACAATCATTCCTCTAAAAGATTTATAATAGAATATTTATCCTCTTGTTACTCATATATCATCTCTTCTCCCATCATTTATCTTAGTCCCCTATCTCCATATCTAACATCTGAGTCACATCCTCTATTGAACAAATAACATGTCTAATAATCATTTCCATCCTCGTCTTATAGTCTATATTTTCATCTATAATTTAATATAAACCACATTGGCTTGAGGTATTTTTAGACTATGTAGGTATCTCTTAGTCACATAACATGTCTATGGTCATCTTAGACACTCTCTCCTCTTTCCCTATCAATCATCATCATATCTATCTTGTCCTTCATCATCATCAAATATTGCATTAGTAAAATCCTTGAGCTAAATTATTATCAAAAAATTATTTAATTGATCAATCCCTATCAACATATAAATCATCTCCCCAATATTCTCATTTAATTTCCCATACCTATCAATTAGGCCCAACAAATCACAACATCCATCTTTTCTTCCATTAGTCATCCATGTTTGTTGATTGATTAATACACCATTTAAATTTTAATGTTTCTTCCCTTGATTGGGTTATGACCAAGATCATAAATTTATTATCATCTCTATCTCCCCTTCATGTTTTATTGATAGGGCATCATCACTATTAATCACATTATGGCTCATTGATTCAATACGTTGTAGTCCAATTCTTCCCCTTCATTATTTGGTCACTCATTCATATTTTATCTTCTCTCTCACCTCCTTCATCAAATTACTTGACTTTAACTTTGAGTTATACTCATCATTAATGTTATTAATTAATTTTCTTATTTTGTCCTAATGTTTTCCCAATATGTATCCTTACCTAGGATATGTTAAAAGCTCATGGACTTTATCAACTTGGTCTAAAACTATCCCTAACATGTTTATTTGCCTAGGATACATCAAAATCTTGCATATTTTTGTATGATTATTCCAACTTGGGATGTGTCGACAACTGTGACATGATCATTTCCACTCCTTATGAATACGTCTTTACTAGGTGCATCACAACTTTATAGCTCAAGTCTCATGTTGAGTTCATTTTCTTCATCATTGATCTCACATCTAGCATCCCAACCCCTTATCTCTTCATCCATCTCACCCCTCATTTGTTCTTTTTGAGTGGGAATCTGACTCCTTCCTCCTTACATGTCCACTCAAGAGGGCACAATGTCTACTAGTATCATTTAATAACATTCATCCATGACTATCTTTATTCTTTGAAACACCATTACTCCTTCCACTTTGACCACTAGAAATACCCTTTCAAATGGGGGAAAAATGTATGCATCTAAATTTTCTCACTTTCACATGATTACTAATTTTGACACTATCATCACTAATTTCATCTAATCACATCCATAATCCCATTTAATCTCATATAAATTACCCTTATTAATCATCATAGTCATTATTTTAAAACCCCTTTCATTATTCATATCCATACACTAACATTATATCATACCAAAAATCAATTAATTCTTATAATCATGTATTATTTTTCAACTAACCCCCACTTATCCATTATATGAGAATTTAAAATTCCCATAACCCACCTACCTACTCCTAGGCTTTCTTACAACACTAATACCTATTCCCCACCTAACCCTTGTTATAAACTAATCTAACCTCCATATAAATATCATTAATCCCCCTAATGGATTATGAAATTATCCAATTCAATAATCCTCCACTATCCCATCCCTCCTTTCTAGATACCTCTAAATCTAGAGTCTTCTTAGAAAATTTTAATTTCATTTAATTCCCTCCATTTTATCTATTTAAACCAAATAATTATTCCATTTTGGGGGAGGTAAATCAGATTTAATTCTCATATTATGCTATCACATTGTCTATTCCATCAACATAATATATTGTCCATAGCTAAATATAAGTTTTTCATGAAAATTTGAGTCTATAAAAAATATCATTTTGAGAAAAAGCTTGTCTTAATTTGGAGGAGAATGCATTTTTGACAGAGGTACAAATATTTTAATATTATTTTATATTACCTACATCTCATCTTCCTTGACGATTTATCTTGAATTTTGATTATTTTAAATCTTTTTATGCATGTTTAATATAATTTTCCAAATTTTGGGTAATGCAGACTCTTTGTCACCAAACTATCTTATCATTGTAATTTATAGGTTGAGTATAAGGTACTTTAAATACTAGAATAATAACTTATATTACATACACTAGTTGGAATGGAATATATCAAATAACAAACTTATATTTTTTCTATGAGACCACACAATTATTTAGATGCAATCTTCCCAATCATATCTCGGTACATTACAAATCTTAATAAGCATCTTTTTCATAACTTTATTGGGTGCTTTTGCTTCTCTATTTCCATAAGGATGATAATTTGTGGTATTTTGGTGTCAAAACATGATTTATTCTATTATGTTTTGGATAAAATTATTTATAAAACATGTGTCCATGTCACTTATTAATTTTTGTGGACATCAAAATATTGTTAAAATAATTTCATGCAATGTTTTTAGCATGTTTTGCATTATAAATTATAGTCTCAAATTCCTCAAATAATTTTTTGAAATAATATCACATTTATAATATAAATAACATTAGATAGATTAATGTGGGTTTAATAGGCCCATGAAATCAATACCCCATTTCTTGAATGGTTATGTATCCTAAGTTGGATTTAAAGACATCTCATCTCTCTAATTTGGTTTTCCTATGCACTAGCAGATGTCATATTATTTCAAAACCCTCTATGCATCCTAATATTTTTTTTCCACTATTACACACTCTATAATTTATTTATTACATTTAATTAACCTATGAAATTTCCTCCTAAAACTCCTTTATGTGTGTCCTCTAATGCATGTGGCCTTTCATGTCCAAAGGCACCTTTAATAAGGACATATTCTTTACTTAGATTGTTATAAATCCATTGATGATGTTAAAAGGTACATCGCATGAAATAAAATATTTATGAATAATTTTAAGGAAAAGTACCATTATAAAGAAAACTTTGTATGTATTTGAGTTGTTTAGGCATAACACTTACTTTGAATAGGTGTGCATTGGGATATTCATCTTCCATGTCTTTTACATCTTGTGCTATTTGAACCTAGCTAAGATGGATTGGCCTTCCATTTTCCTTTCCTTGATTTACATTGATTTTAGATTGGAATTCTTAAAACAAAAATAGATACCTTTAAATTATCCATCTGAATATTAGTTTACTAACCAAATATCATAATTCTTGGTGATCTATGAAAACATTGAAGGGAGTAGCTAGCAAGTAATGCCAAAACTTATAAAGTGTGAAGATCATTGCTAGAGATACTTTCTCTATTGTGGTATAGTTTTTTCTAACCACACAAAAAATCAGACTTATGAAATAGATTAAGTGATATAGGAATCCTTCTCATGTTCATGTTATCATGGCTCCAAATATTGAACCAAATGCATCAACATGAACATGAAATATTTTTATTCTAGGCTAGGAAACCAAAAATCATAGTTGTGACTAACTTCTAATTCAAATATATAAAGTATTTGAATAATTCAAGGGCCCTTTCTAACTTACTATCATTACACAATATGTGTTCCATCATATAAAAATGGTTTCATATTTGTGAATGAACTTGAAATATTTATCCAATATGACCTAGAAATGATTGCACTTTTGATAGGTGGGTTAGTGATTTATGCCTCACTATCACTACAATTTTTAATTGGTCAACCAAAATTCATTTGTTATACATTTTTTTATCTAGATTATATGAAAAATGGTGTGAAAAACAAACATTTTAATAAATTAAAGGTAATTCATAGTTCATAACATCTTTCCAGCTTTAATAAATGATTACACAAGTGTTATTTAAATAAACAAAAAATTATGCAATCATCTAAGTAAACTTCCAATAAATCATGAATGAAGTATTTGAATGCAATAATGAATTATTTGGAGAATGTTTTTGGTGTTTTTTTCAATCCAAAAAGCATCACCTTATAAGCGAATGAGCTCCATTCTATTGTAAAAATTATCTTGGTTTGATCTTAAATTGTTATGAGAATTTGGTGATAACCACTAAAATGATCTGATCATTAATAGATTAATGACATGTGATGGCTTCAATCATATCATAGATAAGTGGAATATGGAAGGAATAATTGACACAATCATCATTTAGTGTACAATAATTTCCACATACTCAAATCTCCCTTATTTTCATATGTTTCACTATAATGGGACTAATCAATTCTAAGTCATGAACCATATAAATTATTCCAAATTATACCCTATAATAAATTTATCATTTTACCTTCATTTTCATGTTGGGATTTATCCTATATAATCATTTATTTATTGGTCATGCACACTATTTAAGTTCAATATGGATCTCTCACAAGTAAGGGTATATTTCCTTTACTTCGATGAACTTGGTGGGGAAAACATCTTCAAAATATCAAAAAAAATTAATAAAATATTAAATTTATTTTTGTACCTAATAATACCAAATGGTTATAATATTTGGTGTTCTCTCTATGCCAATATTATCAAAAATAAATTGTGTCGATTCTTGGTAAATTTTACTTGCTTAAGAATTCATATCCACCAATTTCATTTTTTGTTTTCCATATGAGATTAAGATTATGAAAATGATCCTCTTTATCATTATACACATCCATTTTCCTAGGTATTTATGTATTTTTTTCAAGTTTAGACAATCCTTTAATATCCAAGTCCTCCTTACTTTTTATGTGAGTAGAAACACTTTCACTCTTCTAGATCCTATAGTAGTACTTCCAAATAAATCCATGTTATTCCTCCTTATTAAGATAATTTTGTAAAAACATATGAATAATTGAATTATTTTGGATTAATTGATTTGATTCATATATGGTATATCTTCTCTTCATCCATGACATAGGAAAATTTTCAATCTCTACAAAGCTCTGTGCACAATCATGTTTTGAGCCTCAAAACTAAAATCCCAAAATAAATCTTAATAGATTTGGGGCCATGCCATAGTCTGTCATATACATTCCTAGTACATATATTAAGATGTCAATAGAGGGGATAAGGTTTGGTTAAAAATATGAAAATATTTTGTTGTTTCAAATTTATATTATTTTCATGCATAAATACATTCATGAAAATGCATTTATTGATATTGTCATTCCTAAGAAAGGGCCACTTTTATGAAATAGAAGGTGTGATGTAAAACATGGCTTGTAAAATTTCCCATGATTCCTCCTAACTTATTATAATGTATCTATGGATAGCCAACCAATTAGATATATATCTATTTATTGAATAATCAAATGCAATGACCCATTACTCTATAAGTAGAATATGATTTTATAACTAATGAATAATCTCTCTCAAATCCATTTGTATAATAATATTTGGGTAAATTATTCTCTATGGTAAACAACATTTAGATGTGCCTCACTTAATGATATTATAATAAAAAATTAAGCATTTGGACATCTAAATCACCACTAATAGATGAAGTTAACTCCCAATCTATAGTAACTTATGTATTTAGTTTAATATAATCTCTATTAGTAGTATATACTTGATAAACATTTTCAATCTATGATCGTATTAGATATCACATAGAATGGAATTTATACCCTAGTAATTGGAATGTGGGAACTGATTGGGATTTATGAAATGGTTGAGTATCTTAATATAATACCTTCTACATCCCTGATATATCATATGTAGAATATGAAAACCAAGTAAAATTATTACTTTTTATTTCTTCTCACTTAGGCTATCTTTTAAATTTAAGCCAATTATTTACTAATTATGCATAAAGAGAGGAATTTTTAAATTATATAGAGCTTACGCTCATAATTATTCAATGGTATTATAATCATAACATCACTCTAATGTACTTCCAATTATTTATCCATTGTATTGATAGTGATGTGACCATCATATCACCATTTAAACCTAATTATATTAGGTTAGTTATTTTCATCTATCTTAATTTTAATTACATCAATATTCTTATGCAAACTTAGGTTATCTACTTTTCTCTCTACCTCCTTGACCCTTATAATAGGCTCACCTCAACCATAGTATTTGAAATAAAGAGTAACATAACTATAGATTATAATTGGTCTTCCAAAATATTCCTCGATATATCAAGGAATCATATTTATAGTGATATCAAAGTCAAAAATACCATTATAAAATCCATAACCTTCAAGTTAGATATATAGTCTCTATAGACAAGGGTTTCTTAATTTTCACATACCAAACCATTCTTTCAGATCTTGGTTGTCTTATTTGTACAAAATATAATAGATTATATAATTTTTCTTCAATATTTTGGGAAATATATTTATTTCATATGGAACTTATTATTTTTACTAGGTTTTTCAAGGCCATGACTACTCCCTCTTGTCACAAGGTTTGCATAATTTTTCCATGCATTCAGGTCTTTACTATCACAAGAACTCCTTAATTAATATATTTATTCTAAATAAGATGTAATACTTGGGTTGATTCAATCATCATAACCTTCTTGTTTCTCTTAGTTTATGTTCATTTCTTAATTTTGGAAGAAGATAAGAAACTAGTAATAAGGGTATGGTATAAATACCTAGTTAGTGATGCGTATGTAATCCAAATGAAGATGCAAAACTCCTCTTTAGATTGAAAATAATAACTTGTAGATAAGAAAGCACTAACAAAGGGGTTGTTAGCAAGATAATTAGGTAGACTGCCTAGGGTGAGCTAGATCTAAGAAGCATACACTTACTAGGAGGTTGTAAATCCACTCTTAAATATAATCAAGTTGAACTTGCATAAAGAAAAGGAAATGAAATAAGATAAGATGACTAAATATAGCAAAAGAGGGTCAATACTTATGCTAATGTGGGTGAAGTTAGATTCAAAAAATTAAAAAAGGGTCTTTGAATAGGCAAGAACATAGAAAGTTAGGTTTGGTTGGGGACAAGGGGTTGAAAACAACTTATTTTTATTCTCTACCATTGTGACCATTAATAGTGGGGTGAACCATCAGTGGTTGGCTTGACCGTTAGTGGTTGGGTAAATGTCAACTATTATGGTAACCATTAGTGGTTGCCTATGTATTTTTGAAGGTACTCAAAAAAGATTTGAAGAATTGGCTATTAGGAAGATATAAGTTCTATTAAGGGTCTAAAAGTTAGGAAATAAGATGTAGATAGGTTTGATTAGGTTAGGGAGGTTAGAAACTAAATGAAGCAAAGAACGAGTTCAAATATACATGTAGCTTACTAGGTGGATGATGGTTGAAAGCTAGAGTAATTTTTCTAGAGTAATAGTACTTTGGCCTAAAAAGCAAATTTGGTAGAGGTTCATGACTTTTTTATTGTTGTTGAGTTGATAAAGGAAGACTAGATGCTAAAGAGCTTAAATAACTATATGCAAGAGTGTTTGTGATGATCACTTTCACCTCCTACTCCCCTCTATTTATAGGCAAAGAGAGATGGAGGATAGAAGGTTCCCTCGAGGGTGAGGTTATTGATCATGATTATTAGAAGTTAGTTATCATTACATAAGGTGAACATATTAAACTATGCCTTGTTACCTCATACATAACTAGTGATGTGTTAAGAAGGGTGGAGACTTGACCATTGACAGTCAGGCTAACCATCAATGGTTGACTATCCAAAGGTGAAGGGGTCAAAAAGGGGTTGAAAATGTTTGGTTAAAGGTTAATTTAGTAGGTTAATGAGTTTATTCAATTAGGTGGTCAATTAGACTCATGGTCTGATAGGGATCTATAAGGGTCCTAAGGCATTTTGACATCTAGAAATATTGTGTGTAATTTTTTAGTGTCTACATTTTACCTTTTTTTGTTATGTAGCTTTGAATTAACAAGCTAAAAAAAATATATATATCACTTGGTCAAAGGTCTATTTTCCCTAATTATTTGAGGAGGTGTTCCCCCTCAAACTTGGAGTTGATGAGGTGAAACTAAATTTGGGTTGGGGTTTGATAAGTGTTTTGATAGTGAGTCACTATGTGGTGACAAAATAATTGGGCATTCTAAATGTAAACATGCACACAAAATGTGACTAAGTATGATAGTAAATATCACACATAGACTAAGGTTGTCAATGTTGGTAAAAATAAGGTTTATTTTAGAAGAACAAGTGATAGGGTAACCAGTCCACAACATTGGTCATAACTGAATGGGTTATGTTATAAGTATCTTAGACAAGGCCAATATTTTTATATATATCCAAGGTAGGAAGTTTTCCCTTGAAAAACACAAATGGTTTGGTCATGCATGAGGTCATGAAAATTTGAATGGTCAATATAGCAAAAGTGGTCGATGAAATCAAAAAGACCACACAAGGTCACTGTAAAACATGTAATAGTTTACATCAAAAAAATGACCAATATTAAGGTAGACATGATTGAATGGTTGGTTAGAGAAGGTTAATCTCCAAAAATTTTGGTTTGGTGGAGAAAGGCTTATATCTAAAGCGGCCCTAAGGTTAGGTGCCTAAAAAATATTTTTTTGAAAATGTGGACTCTCCTAACTATCGATGGTCAAGGGTCTAAAGGTCGATCATCGATGGTCACCTTGACCATCGATGGTTAAGGGGAAACCGTAAAAAGATAAAATATAAAGAGTGAAAATGAAATTTCATTTTCACTTTTGATATTTTGACCTTCATGCTTCCATGCAATATAGTGATTTGCTAGTTGTCATTTAGTTCAGTGTGTTTGACCGAGCATTTGGTGAAGTGTCAGTTATGGATTGGTTAAGTTTATTTGTTGATGTGATTAACTGGGACCAAATATGTAGGGAGGATGAGAATATGAATGAGAAATTACATACAAGCTCTGACCTTGATAATGATTAAGCAATGAGGTAAGTGATGTTTTAAATCATTAGTTAGTTGATTTGTTTATTGTTGAAGTTAAATTTGGATATTTTGTGATTGTTTAGAAATTGGGTTTGAGTGGTTTTTCCCTAGTTCAAGTTTAGGTGAGATTGGAAAATGTAATAGATGGAGTTTTATTTTAAAAAAGGATTTAATTTGGGGGTGGGTTATAGGATAGTTTCAAGTAGTTTAGTCTATCTTTTTTTTTGTTTTGGTGTTGCTTTAAGGTAGGTAGGGTTGAGGGTTTCACTACCGATAGTCACATACAGTGATCATAAATATTTCAACACCAATGGAAAAGGGTTAATAGGATTGTCAATGGTTTAGGTGAACTATCAGTGATTGATTGTTTTGTGGAAGGTTTGTTTAAAAGGTGTAGATAAAGATTTATTTAAAAGGTTTTTTTGAAAATGGTGTGGGTGGAGTAAAGCATTAAGTGTAAGTTTAGGATAGGTGACGTGTTTGAGTGATGGGTTGGGATGATTTAGGAAAAGTGTCAAGTAGGAATGTTGTGTGAAGAAATTTTTTAGGTAGGGTTATGTGTTATAGGTTAAGGTAGGGTGTTGAAAATTATGTGGGGTAGGGTAGATGTTTATGATAAAAGCATTAGGTGTTGGTATGATAGGTTAGGGTAGGGGTTTGAATGTTTGTGGGTGAGGGTTATTCTAAATTTTGAGATGGTTGTGGGTTAGTTTTAAATAGGATGAAAAAGGTGGGTATAGGTGGATAATGAGTTTGATTTGGAGATGAGGAATGGTGACACATGCTAACTTTGTTTTTTATAGGCATGAGACTAGATCCAATTAAGGGAATAGGTGTCAAGGATCTTTGTAGAGGTTCATGGAGGGTTGACTAAAGATGATTGGACACATATGGAAGAGGTTGGGTTAAATCCATATGACATTATCAATAGTTATTGAAATATGTGGTGATGATAGTGGCTCTCATAGAGAGATGGGATCCAGCCACTAACACCTTCTTACTATCTATAGGATAGATTACTATCCTCTTAGAAGATGTTCACCATATTACATGGCTATCAATTTGAGGGGAGCCTATTTACCATATAAAGAGTGAGGAGAGGAATGATAAGATGGATTTGATGTATGTTAAGGATTGAACCCATGCTAGATGGCATTCAAGTGGTTTTGGATATGGGACACTATACTAGAGGTTTCCAAATGAGAGGTAGCTGATGATAATGATAATGATGGTAGTGTCATATTTCACATTACCTAATTTGAGGAATGGATGATTTACCTATATTATATTAGGAGCATTGGTAGAGATGTTATTGGGTAGGATGGTGTTCAGGTGGACACCAATCTTACTAGTTTAGATATGTAGGGAGCTCTGGGCAATTTGATCTCATAGATGTTATGGGATCAATGTTAGGTTCATGCTCCATTATTGGGAATACAAACATTAAGACCATTGGAGCTACCATGGGATGGGTATGCTCAGGTAGACTATAGAGTGGGTTTCTTAAGATGGAGGGGAGATTATGCTTTGATAGGGGATAGAGGTGGTGCTAGAGATATTGATCAGTTTAGAGATGCATTAGAGGGCTTGGTTATGGGTGATGTGTTTTGGAGGCTTTATGTGGATAGGCCTAGGTAGGCCTTGTATAGTTATCACACTTTGTATTTATAGAGCTAGAGATGGATTTATGGGAGGAGAGATGGGGAGATGAAGCTTATCCCCTTTGATCAAGTTTGGAGGTAGTTTGGTCTTATTCAAGGGATTTTGGATCTTTCTTCAAGGTAGAGGAGAGAGGATGAAAAGTATCTACTTCAAGAGCCATAGCCAGAGGATGTAGTATTAGGCCATGAGGAGTTAACTACCATAATAATGATAGATAATGCCAATTTTGTTGATGGATATGTAGTATGGTATGAAGCCCTACATGTAATGACCAATTTTGGATGGGATGATGGGGGTTGATAAGCCATATATGTGGATGTGGATCTAGTGGGGGCACTAATATAGGGTGGTGGCCAGGATAAACAAGCAGAAGTAGCACTAGTAGCTACACAAGCATAGATCATAGGGTTACATGGATATGTGGTCACTTTATAGGTCTAGATTATTAATTTATAGGGTTAGGTTTCCACCTTGATAGGAGAACGAGATCGAGTGAGGACCTCCTTTTGTTTAGTGACTTAGGAGAGAGACACCCTAAGATAGAGGGTAGGAGCTATAGTAGCACCAGTAGGTGGACCACCTAGTATGATTTCCATGACATGGCACTTAGCCACTATTGAGGAGTTTAGGTACTATGAGGCTATAGTACTGACACAATATCCATATGAGCTAAGATGAAGAGAATATAGGGCTAGTTTAGCAGGTGGTCCAGTTGTAGCTACTCAAGGGCAGTGGGCCTCTATAGTGAGTGGACATATAGGTACCCTAGGAGGATCAAAACTAGATGGTAGTGTAGGTGTAAGAGTAGGAAGGGCTAGTGGTAGTGGTGCCCCAGGGGCATGACATGTTATATGATATGATGTATAATGTGTTGATGATGTGAGATGTATATGAGAGAGAGATTATACAATGTTACATGTATTATTTATTTGATAGACATGATGTATATGATGATTTTTTATGATACTCATGATGATGATGATATGTATGATGTATTTTCATGATTCATGGTCTACATGATGATGTGGATATTTATTTTCATGTTGTGGTTCATGGTTATGATTCATATGTATGCTTTATGAGATGTGGACTCAGTAGCTTAGGCATGTGATGTTTAGAATGTGGTTATGATGATCTATTTTTGTTCATGGATATGTTTTGATGATGAAGATTATTGATATGGTTTACATGATGGCATTAGATATGATGATCATGGATTATGTGATTTAGTGATGATAATCTAATTTATAATGATTTTTTTATGGTTTATGATGTTATATGATGACACATAAAGTTAGTTATAAAAATTAAATGTGGGAAAATTGATAATAATTAATGACACATATGTGTACATGAACCAATAATGAAAGATAAGAAAAGAAACATGATGCATTTTCATTGTTAAAGACAAAATGAAACCTAAAGTTAGATTGGCTTAGGTAACGTAATCCATTTGAATGCTTCACATTAGAATGCATAGGTTGATAAAAGGGTGTCTTGATCACAGCATGTCAATTAAGCTCATAATCCCTTGATTTATAGATAGTATAAAAGGGGGGTAGGTAATAGGAATATAAAATAAATGGGTGATAGATAGGGTAACCTTATGTTGATTAGTTTACCCTTTTTATAGGTGACCTAAGAACCATAGTAGACAAGTCTATGTCTTATGCTAGGTGTAGACTAATTGATGCAGGAAGTCTACAAGTGCTAGATATACAAGTTGATTGTAGCTTTCTTGGGATAGCTTGTTCTTGTTTTGATATAAGGTCTTCTTGTTATTATTGTTTATTCTAATAGGTTTATGAAGCTGATTGATGTGAGAAGCTTCAAATGATTAATTTTGATAAATTTGACTTAGCCATCCTTCAAGGGAGTGATCTAAATTTGGATTTGTTTATTTTGATAGCTATCCTTCAAGGGACTACTCTATATTTAAAGTAATTTAGAGGATTTGGTGTAACTATCCTTTAAGGGAGTAGTCTGCAATGATATAAATATGTGACCCAAATGTTATTTTGGTATCCCAAATTATTTTTGATGTTATTTTTTAAACATGGACAAGTCTATTTAGGCTTATAGGTCTACCTTTATGAGGGAAAAACTTTTAGCACAAAAAGGTTAATGGTAGGTAAAAGGAAGGGTTTGATAGATACAAGATCATGGAATTCTATCTTCTTAGAGATGAAAATTATCCATGAGAACCATGCCATGTGTATAGATATGGTACCCATATTTATTATTAGGAGATGACTATGATGGTAAATCACATGGTTCTATGTAATCAATTGTCCTCAAAGGGAAAGGGATAAGTAGGTGAAAATCTCATAATTCAAGGGATTAGCTTAAGTTAGATAATAATGTGAAATTGATCTTTATTTAATAAAATAAAAGATGTAGATGTGAAGCATTGAGAGGATTAGGTTCCAATTTGCCTTCAAGAGAGGATAAATGGTAAATCCTGATCCATACTTATGGGTTATAATATAGGGTTCAAGCCAATTAAAGTAAATTTTCCTCTTTTACTTTTATCCATTTTGGTTTTTGTTTAAGATGAGGTCTCTGATATTGAATTCTCATTATTTTAGGTGTTTTTTAATAAGTGCACTTGATTTTTTCTTGGTAGATATGAAGATGGTTAAGTGTTGTGAGGTGATGTTCATTAAGTAGCATAATTCATGTTAGTCTTTCTTGATGATATTCACTCTCAAAGATGGAGTTTAGTCTTTGAGAGGCAAGACTATCTCTGCTCTTAAGACTATAGAGAAATGGGTAGCACCCATAGAGGTTTGAATTCTAGTGTGATAGGCCCATAAAGTAAAAGGGATGTGTAAGTGCCAATCCTAACCTAAAACATTGACTACTTTGGTCAACATTTTGTTAAGGATTTATTTAGACTCTTCTACGTATCCATTTTCTTGTGGATAGTAAGGTGAAGAAAATATTAACTTGATGCCAAATGCATCACAAATATCGTGGACTTTCTTATTCTTAAAATATTTACTGTTATCGATGATGATCTTATAGGGAACACCAAAATGATAGATAATGTGATGGTTGATAAAGTCAATAGTTTTTTTAGCTTTGGTGGAGATGAGAGGAATGGATTCTACCCATTTGGTAAAATATTCAGTCGTAGTAATGATGGATTCATGGCATTGTGATGAATGAGGATTGATTTTCCCAATTAGATCTAGGCCCCATTATGAGAATGGCCGAAATTCTTTAGATAATTGAAGGCCATAGGAAGGTGCATAGTGTAAATTAATGTGTTGTTAACACTTAACACATTTACTTACATAATAACAATAGTTTTAATTGAGGGTAGGCTAATAGTAGTCAAGGTGGAGGATACAATTAGCAATAGCTAAACCACTAAAGTCTCCCCCATAGATCTTGCCATGTGTTTCCTTGATGGTATGGCAAGATTTATGACTATGAAGGCAATAGAGAAGGAGGTTGTCAAAGCCATGTTTGTAAAGGATTCCCCCTAGTATGTTATAACAAGAGGTACTCTGAACAAAGGCTCTTCAGGTATTCCTAGAGAGGTTGTGAATAATGATGCTGAGGTTGAGGTAATCAAAAGTTTGTTCATACGGTATGTCTGATGGACATTTATCTACATTACACATGGTAGGAAGGTCAAAATGGATATAAAATGGGGTGATAAAATGATGGATGGTAACAAAGATTTTAGAGTTAGAAAGTTGAAATGGGATTTGGGAAGTAAGGGAAGCCTTTGTATCCATGAACTTGTTGGTAGATCATGGAATAGATTGGATAAGGTAATGAATGAATGATTCTTAGAGTACATCTGCTAACTATTTGTAATTTAGTAAGACATAATTTTTACATTGGTAAGATCTATTGATCAAGTTGACCACAAGTTTGGAATCATCAAAGATACTGATTGTCTTGACTTCTAAGGCTAGAGCAGTTTAGAGGCCTATGATTAGGCTTCATACTCAACCATATTTTTGGTATACTCAAAGTCAATTTTAAAGGAAAGGGGAAGATTTTCACCATCAATGGGAATGAGGATCACTCTCGTACCCACACTACACTATCATTTGGAGCCATTGAATAACATGGTCATTTTATAGGTGGGGTCCTCTTGATAAATAGTTGTGATGGAGTCATCTAGAAATGAAAGAGGAAGAGGTTGGTTATCTAGTAGAGGAGATTTGGACAATTGATCAGCAATGCCTTTCCCTTTAATTATCTTTTATTGAAGGAAATCAAGATTAAATTTAGTTAGGAGCATGAGCTACTTAGCCATATGTTAGTTTTGGTATGGTTTAGAGTGCATGTACTCGAGTGGGTCAGTGTTAGTGATGACATAGGTTTTGTGATTAAGAAGGTAGTAATGAAGTTTTTAAGACACATAGATGAGGGTGAATCAAAGTTTCTTGGGATGGGTGTACCGAGTCTCATACTCTATAAGTGTTTGACTTATGTAATAGATGGCTTATTCTTTATTTTCTCCATCACAATGAGTGAGATTTGCCCCTAAGGAATGGTAAGTGGTGAAAATATAAAGGTAGAAGGGTTAGTCATATTTAGGTTGGGTAAGAATAGGTGGAGAAATAAATTATTCTTTGAGTGAATCAAAGGCTTGTTGGTAGTCTTTAGTCCACCTAAAATAGGTATCTTTCATAAAGAGATGGTAAAAAGTTTGACATCTATTAGTTAATTAAGGGATGAAATGACAAATGGATTGGATATCAATTCCCATATAGATTGCATAGTTGCTTAAGGTGGGTTAGGATTTGAATATGGTAGGGTCTACTTTGATATCTCAAAGGGAGGCAATGAAGCCTAGAAGCTTCTGAGAAAGGATCCTAAAAACACATTTCTTGGGGTTGAGTCTGATGTGGAAATGGATAAGACATTCAAAGATGTTTTTGAGGACATATAGATGATCCTTTTGATATTTATATTTGCCAAGGAGATTGTCCACATAGTCCTCTATGATTTTATGGATAAGGTCATGGAAGATATAGGTCATGTCATGCTAGTAGATTGTGTGAGCATATTTCAAACCAAATGACATGACTCTATAGTATAAGGTTCCACATGGGGTGATGAAAGAGGTTTTATGTTGATCTTTGAAAGCAATAAATATATTATTATATCTTGAGAAACCATCTATGAGAGATAGCATCTCATGGCTAGTTGTAAGATCAACAAGTCAGTCAATGCTAGGCAAAGGAAAGTCATCCTTTGGGAAAGTAAGGTTAAGGTCATGAAAGTAAATACAATGTCAAAGTCCTCTTATGGGTTTGTTAATAAGAATGATGTTAAAAAACCATTAGGGATAATCAATGGGTAGGATGAAGTCAATAGACAAGAGGCATTGAAGTTCCTCTTTGACCTGGAGGGTGATGTGAAGGTGCATCTTGCGAAGCCTTTGCCTAATATGTTTAGCATCAGCATGGGTGAGAATATTGTGAAGAGTGATGGAAGGGTAAATTATAGGCATATCCTAATAATACCAAGAAAATTCTAAGCTTTGGTCATGAAAGAAGGGTTATCGTATGTCTCTATGGGATTCAAGGATTGTTTGATCTTGACAATGTGGGGGTTATCCTGAGTACCCAAGTTGACATCAATGGCATATTTATTCAACATGGTTTGGTTCTAAATATGAAGAGATTATTGGATAGAAGAATCCCCCAAACCAATGTAGGTGAGAATAGAGTCATCATCCTGATGTTGGATTGTGTTGATGGTAGAAGAATCATTTTCTACCATTTTAGGAAGGATAAAAGTAAAGGGTTTTATTTAGCCACCCTTTTGATTTGTCAAGGGTCCCAAACTAATGGTATTGATATAAAAATGTTAGATTGGATGATATTAAAATCCTCAAACTTTAAGGGAGATGGGGTTGGTGAAGATGGGACATCCTCATCGATGGTGTGGATGGGTTTAGGTGATTCTAGTGGTATGATCCCAGGGCCAAATAGCTCATGAGGGTTTTGAGTTTTGATTATGGTTATCTCATGTTGTCCCTATTCATAAAGGCCAAATCCAAACCCCTTCTAAGCACACCTATGAAGGTATACTTTGGAAAATGTGGGTTTATTTAGATAGGAGAAGTTAGAGGAGAATGGTTAGAGGGGTGTTAGAGGAAGAAAGAAGTAGATGGTCAAGTCCCCCATAAATAAAGTTGGTTTGATGATTGGGTGGCCCAAAAGGATGATGGTTGCATTATTAGTGTCTTATCTAGGGTCATGGTTAAGATTCCCATACTCTTGAGGAGTAGGGAAGGCATCTAAGGCCAGAAAATGGTATTCCTCTATGAGAGACATTGGAATTTAGGTTCCCAAGGGTCCTCTATAGGGGTATGTGAAGAAGGCATGGATGGGATTGTTGAAGCTTCATCAACTATATGGGTAGATTTGCAAGTAGTTGGTGTTAAGGTGTATGGACAAGGATGAAGAACATCATTAGGCCTGTACATCATATTTCAAGACGTAAACGAACTAGGGTTAGCCAATATGCTGATGTCATGACCTTTGTGATCAAATTTGATGCAATGATGTAAATTGGAGGGGACATAGCTCATAGCATAGATTTAAGGGCATCTGAGTAAAACATTATATTGGAATTCACCCTCTACAATGTAAAAGAGTTTTAAAATGGTGTGAGGTCTCAAATGAATGTGGAGAATGATTGTTCCCAAGGTAGCAGCCATAATATCATTGAAAAATTAAATGAATTATGTAGTGTTAGACATGATGTTCTTAGGAAACTCAAGTTGGTCATAAACATGGGATGAGATAATATTGATTTATCCCCTCAATCAATTATCACCCTTTTGATGTTAGTTTTATTGATATATGTTGTGAGGAAGAAGGGAGGATCGAGATCCTTAGGATACATAGAAGGTATTTTTGAATCCTTAAAGGTGACGAGGGTGTAAGTTTGAAGGGCTTTGACAAAGGCTGTAATAGGTTGAAGATCTTATCTTTGAACCTTTATGGATTACAAAATCTCTGTTAATGTTTGTTGGTGAGGGGGTGAGGTGTTGATTAATTCATATAATCTTATCTTCACCAAAGTTTGGTGAATTTGTTTCAACACTACACACTAAATGGATTTAGAAGGGTTTGAAGGAGAGGCACCCAAGATAGATACTTTGTGTTTTGGCAATGGTGAAGGTGAAGGTGTTTGGGTTTGGTTAAAAGGTTGAGGAGTTGTAGGATAGGTCCATGGAATGGACACTTTAACCTTTCCTTTATCTTTATATTGGGTTCAAGATCGGGTAACCATATGAATGGTGTGGATAAGAGCAAGTGTTGGTTTAGATAATTGATTTGATTCTTCCTCACTCTTAGGTGAGAGTGACGGAGTAGGTAAATGTTGGATGGTTTGAGTTAGTAGTTGGTTTGGTAATGGGCTCAAAGGAGGTTCATTTGATAATAGATCATCCTCATCCCATAGGCTATGGATAAGTGTTTGGAGAGCTTTACAATTATCTATATCATGTCCAAGAGTCCTATGGTATAAGCAAATCAAATTTTCATTGAACCATGATGGTTTAAGATGTGAAGTATCAAAGGGTTTGATGAGTGGTAAGGTTAAAGAAGAAGTTTCTAACAACCTTTATAGAATGGTTAAATAATATTTCACCAAAGGTGTTGAAGTTGTTGTTTTTTTGGTTATAGGAGTGGGAGCCTTCTTGGAAGTAGGATTTATCATAAAAATTGTGTGTGGTGAAATATTTTCGGTGGATGGGTTCAATTTGGATTGTTTGGTTGGTTTGGAGGTGGAAGATTTGGATGACAATGGTTTGGAAATAGGTGGGAAGGTAGAAGTGGATAGGATAGTTAAAAAGGATGGAGAGTTGGGTATTTTGGTGGAGGTAGGTGTAGGTAAATCAAAAAGAGAAGGTTCACTATATGAGGAATAGGTAATGGGGATAGTGGAAGGATGGGGTCCTAAAATTGAAGGTAAAAGATAAGGGGGTGGTATGGGTCTAGTTCTAGATGGTTTGGGTTGTTCCTCCTTTTTGATAGGTTTAGTCAAAGGTTTATTTGGTGGATTTGATGGGGTTAAGTCCAAATTCAAAGATGGATGAGTGAAGATAGGGGTAGGAAGTATTCCTATATTCTTGATGGGTTTGGTTAGGTGGTGTAGTATGGTTTATCAATTTTAGATGGTGGGTTGGAAGATTCCCCTATGGTTTTGGAGGAAGAAGCATCTAAGGATGGGGTTGAGGTAATGATAGGTTTGAGGGTAGATGTAAATGAGGTTAAAGGTTATTGTTTATTTTGGTAACAAATCCCAAGATGATGCTAAAAAGTGGTCCTATCTAGACTAGGTTGAGAAGTAAACTCTAGATTTTGGACCAATCTAGAAAAAGGTTTATAGATGGGTTGACTCATTGGTCATTGGTTTCAAATATTAATCCCATAGGTTGAGGTGAGGGAATATTTTCTTCACCTTCATCTTGGGTGGAAGGTTATATAGATTAGGAAGATGGTGTCTCTATAGAAAGAATAGAGGAGATGATCTCTTCCTTTGGAGTGGTTTCCAAAGAGGAAGTGGTTGGTTCTACAATATCTAAAGAGGGTGTGGTTATGTTAAGTGGAAAAAGGGAGGTGGTTACTTCCTATTTTTTGATGTCCAAAGGAATGGGTGGTGGTTCCATCACTTCCACAAGTGGAATGGAGGAATAAGTGGTCGACATAATGGTTGCCTCTTTTGGTAATTATATCAAAGGAGAGGTGGGTAAATCAATGGTCTAGTCTATTTAAATAAAGGAGGTTTATTATTTTATTTGGGTGTCCAAAAGAATAGAAGAAGATTACACCACTTCAATAAATGGGGTGGAAGAAGAGGTAGTTGAGGTAATGGTCTCCTCAATGGTAGGTTCACTAATAATGACATTGATTGTGTGCACCTCATGAGCATGAGACGATTATGATTGAGTGTTGTCATGGTTGGTGGAAGGTGCATGGTTAGGAAAATGTTTTCAAAATATGTCTAATGATTTATTGGGAGGTGCATTGGGATTATCTAATGTTGTTTCACCCTTATCAATCATTCTTTTGACAATAGTTTTAAATCTATTTTACCTATGAACAACATGTCCAATAATGTAATGGAAGGCACATAGATTATTTTCATTGTACTAGTCAGGTATGGGTTGAGAAGAATAAAAGTATTGGGATAGTTTGATAGGAAGTTGTATTAGATTAGATATAAGTATTTTATCCAAAATTGAAGCATATGACTCCCCTCTAGGAGTTTATTATCTTGGAGTGGTTCAGTTTTGGTTGTGAGTTTGTTGGTTTGATGGGTTGGAAGAATTGGTTTGATTAGGTTGGTTGATAATTGAAGGTGGAACATATTTTAGGACAACCATGTTTATGGTTTCCTTTGTCTTAGTGTTGGGATGGATGGATGGGTTGGTGGTTTTGGTTGAAGAAGGGTAATTAGATTTAAAGCTAGAATTCTTATTTCTCAATTTCAATTTCCCTTCATCAATGGCTCTAAGTTCAAGTTTATGTGGCATGGTAAATGCCTCATCAAAGGTTTTGAAAGTTTTAACTTGAATAATTGGAGAAATATGTTTATTAGAACCTCAAGAAAAGAGTTCAATAAATTTAGGTTGATGTAAGGAAAAATAAAGTTGGTTAATAAGATCTCTCCATCTAGCTATAAAATCTACAGTTGATTTGTCATCAAATTGGCTAATGGAATAAAGATCGGTAATGGAAACCTTTTTATATATATTGACTAAGAAGTGATCTAAAAGGATTTGGGAAAGTTGAGAAAAATAAAAGATAGAGTTTTTGGTGAGATCACTATACCAATCCAAATCTAGTCTAGATAAGGACATGGGGAAGGTACGAAGGAGAAGAGCATCATCATATGCAATCAAATAAGAAGAATGGTGGAATGCTCTCAAATGTTGCTAAGAATCTTCCTTGATTTAGAACTTGGAAAAATTAGGTAGTTCTCATAGAGGAGGATAAGGTTAGATAGGAATAGATTTATGGATAGGTTCATTGTATATTTGATCATAAGATACAAGATTATGAGCCCTAGAAATAAATGATTCAATATTGGACATTTTATCCATCAACATCTTAACTAAATCTTTTCGAGGTTGGGGAAATCCATAATTAGGTAGTAAGTTTGGTTGAGGTTGGGTTTCCATAATGTATGGATAAGAGGTGGAAGGTTTATAAGATGTTGCATATGGGTAGGTGGTCATGGAAGGTTAGGATGATGCTACATATTGGTATGTGGGCACAAAAGGTTGGGTATAAGGTGATATGTGTCCTTATGGGTTATGAACATATGGGTAAGATGTCATGGGTATTTTTTGAGGGATTGACATGGGTCTATTTGGAGGTATGGTTAAAGTGGTATGTTGAGGTTGGGTGGTAACCCATGTACTAATGGGTGGAAGGGTAGAAGGTATGGAAAGTACCAAACTTTGGAATCGAGTAGAGATTGGTGGGTTGGTAGTAATAAGGGTAATGGTGTAAATAGGGGTAGAATATACCCTAATGGTGGGTGGTGTATAAGTAATAATAGGTAAGTTTTAACCTACATTAGGGGTGTTGGTTGGTGTAATAGGTGTTTGGTTATTAGTTGGAATGTTGGATTAGGTTTTGGTGGTGGTAGTGGATGGGATATTAGTAGAAGAAAAATCTTGGGTTATCAAAGGTTGGGTAGAAGTGACACCAACCATATGAGGGGGTGGCATACCATAGGGTAGATCTATAGGAGGAACTAAATAAATATAAGTGTGATGAGATAAGATTTTAAGGTAGTGTTGGAGGAATGCAGGGTTGTTATCAAAGAATGTGGTGAAATCCACATCACCCTCAAAAACTATCTAAGGCATGGTAGGAGGGTGAGAATGAGGAGGATAATCCTCAACATCTAAAGTATACTCCATAGAGGAGGAAGAGGAATAAAAAGGTGGTCCTTGGTTTGATTTATCAATTGTTGTCTAGTAAATACCATGAGAGGAATATAAAGAAATTATAAAAACTCACACCTCAAATAAAAAGTAAGAAAAATAAAAGAACTTAAAGCAATCCAAACATACACTAAAAGTAAGTTTAAATACTTAAAATTATTTTTAAATCACTTTTGGCTTATGCCTTAGAATTAGTAAAGAAGATATTTGGCTTGTAGATTAGGTACTCAAGAGGAAATCTATGGTTGGCTTCAGGTTGTGTTCAGTTGCTCAAGAGATAAATATATAATGAACTTTAGTATGTGGCTTGATATTGTGGCTTACTCCCTCACTTTATAGATTTTATTGATAAGTTTATTGGGTGTTTAGCCAAGATATACTAAATTTTAGAGTTTATACTCAACCAAAGAGCTGAGTTGGTTCTCCCCTTGGTAATGATCTCCAAGTAGGATTACTGGGAAAGGGTAAGGTTTACCACTAGGTGATGAAATCCTTAACAATCCTTGTTTTATGTTTATTTTGATGCATTTATTTATTATGTGGTTTGGTAAATTATATGATAATAAGAGTGAAACTATGATTAATTACTTTTCTTTTAGTTAACTAGATGAAATAAACCAAGCAAGCAATCAATGTAATGCAAAAGTTTATTTTAATCCCAAAATAAATTTTAGATTTAATTTGATGAGCATAGAATAAAGGAAGAAAGAAATGGAATCTAGATGATGATAAGGTCCCAACATGCATGCCAAAATATTTCTCTTGTTTTCATTCATTTCTTAATTTTAGAATAAGATAATAAACTAATAATAAGGGTATGGTAGAAATACCTGGTTGGTGATGCATGTGTAATCTAAAAAAACATGGATAAATCCTCTTTGTCTTGGAAGTAATAACCTATAGATAAGAAATCACTGACAAAGGGGTTGTTATCAAGATAGTTGGGTGGGCTACCTAGCGTGAGCTAGATACAAGAAGCATATGCTTGTTAGGAGATTGTCAATCCACTCTTAATAACAATCAAGTTGAAATAGTTAAAAATAAGGTACTTACATAAATAAAATAAATAAAATACAAGAAAAAAGTAGAATGCTTTTTAAATAAAATAACTAACTATAGTGAAATTGGGTCAATACCTATGCTAAAGTGGTTGAAGTCAGGTTAAAAAAATTAGAAAAGGGTCTATGAACAGGTAAGAACATAAAAAGTTAGGTTTGGTTCGGGACAAGAAATTGAAAATAACTTATTGTTATTCTTTACCATAGTAACCTTTAGTGGTTGGGTAAACCATCGGCAATTAGGCTAGCCATCAGCAGTTGGGTAACTGTTAGTGGTTGGGGTGATTGTCAATGGTCATACTAACCATTGGTGGTTGCTTGTAGATTTATGAATGTAGTCATAAAAGAGTTATAGAATGTGTTTTTGGGTAGATATAGGTTTTTTTAAGGGTCTAAAAGTTGATAAAAAAAATATGTAAACAAGTTTGATCAGGTCAAGGAGGTTAGAAATCAAATGAAAGAAAGAACAAGTATAAATATACCTATAGCTTGCTAAGTGGCTAATGATTGAAGGTTGGAGAAATTTTCCATAGTAGTAATACTTTGGCCTCAAAAGAAAATTTTGTAGAGGTTCAAGTCTCTTTTTCTATTTTTGAGTTATTGAAGGAAGACTAGATGTTGGAGAGCTTAAATACCTATATGCAAGAGTGATTGTGATGATCACTTTCACCTCCTACTCCCCTCTTTTTATAGGAAAAGAAAGATGGAGGATAGAAGGTTCTATAAAGGGTGAGGTTGTTGATCACAATGCTTGAAATTTCATTATCAATGCATAAGGTGAACATATTAAATTATACCTCATTACCTCTCACATAGCTAGTAATGTGTTAAGAATGGTGGAGACCTATCTATCGATAGTCAGGCTAACCATCAATGATTAAGTTGACCATCAAAAACCAAGTGTCCAAAGGTGAAGGGGTCAAAAAGGGGTTACAAAGGTTTGGTTAAAGGTTAAGTTAGTATGTTGATGAGTTTAGTCAACTAGGTGGTCAACTAGACTCAAGGTCTGATAGGGGTCCATAATGGTCTTAAAGTGTTTCAACATCTAGAACTATCATGTGCAGTTTTCTAGTGTCTACACTTCTCTCTCATAAGATCTAGATTTTTTATTCATGTAAAACCCATATTATCTTTTCAGTAGGGCTCCCTAGAGGTGGAAGTCACTTTCCCCTATGCTTATTCCTAGAAATAGTTTGGGAAAAATATTTTTCCTTTGGATGAGAACTTACCATGTTCTAATTTCACATTGTCTTCTCTTTCATATATTTTTTTAAAATTGTGGGAAATTTAGTATTATGTTATATTGAAACTCTATAGTACAAACAATAATTTTACTATTGAGGATTATATGGAAACTTTTTTTGGATATGGTTTAATTCATTAGAAAGGTAGTAAATAATAGGTTGTCAATATTGGTTATTTACTTGGATTCAATTTTTTTTATTACCTTGATAACCTACCTGTATTTGATAAGATCCCCATCCATGATGTTTATTATAATTTACTCCATATTTCCATTGAGGTGATGGAGGTTCCAAGTAGATTGACATTATTTCATAGGAATAATCTAACTAGGTTTATACTTTAGATATTCTAAAGCCTATATGCAATCAAAAATACATTATATCTACAAATCAATCCTAGATCAGAGAAGATTGATCCTACTTACACTTTCAATTGGGGTCATGACCAATATGGATCTACTATACCTAATTAAGGGATCTCTTACCATAATAATATCACTAGGGAGGGTTCTAAAGCCTCTATTCAATCAAAAGTATGCAATAAGCCTAACTTGATCCTATGTTTTCACATTCACTAAATTAATAAAAAGTAAAGAAAAATCTAATCTATTGATCACCAAATCTTGTGACACAAAGTGGGGGTAATGACCAATAAAATTTAACATTCATAGAATATACATAGTCATGTCAATGTATATAAAATCATAATTCATGGAAAAGAAGTACAAATTCATATATATTTACTCTTACAAAGGAGGAACAAATTTAAGAATACTTACTTTTGAAGACGAACCTATCGAGCCTCAATCTCTCTCTTGGCCAAGGTGCCTCATAATTGTTTGTTATGGCATGTAAGGATGACAAGGATAAACAACCTATCATTGCATCCAAAATAATTTTTCACAGGATAAGATCCATATCTCCAAAGAAAGTATGAAACCCTAAGCTTTCTCCTTAAGTAAAATGGTGGATAAGCAAAAGTACAATATATTTTACTTATTCTTCACTTCTCTTAGAAATGGTGAAATTATTGTGTTTATTTAGGTTGATCTAACCCTAAACCATTTTTAAAAAATTAGTTGATAGGGTCAACCTAGTCAAGCTAGTACCATTATTGATAAAAATTCATTAAGTCATGAACTAGTCAACCAAGAACTGACCTAGACCCTAAATAAGTTTTGTCAATAAGAGTACAAGGTCGACATAACCAACATTTTCATGTAAACTATAAAAAGATGTTTTAGGTTAGGAAAATGGATACTAAAGGTGGTAAATAATTGGAAGAGTGTGTAAAAGAGAAGGCCATGCTTAGGGGAATGGTTTTTGGGAGACAAGTGTGTAGATAGCAAGTGGAAAAAGGGACAATAATCCTATGAAGCACCAATGGTCTACCTACCCAGTGCCCCCCTTAAGGTGTGCACTTAGAAATATTGAGACTCGATGGATTATTGAAATATATAGTGAATCAATAACTGATAAAACCTTGAAAATACTGTGTATACATATGCCCTATTTGAAGCTCATCATGTGTCATGTAAGTGTAACATGGGATGTTACTTTGTGAAAAGAACATGATGACACATAATGTTGATGCTAATTAAAATATATTAAGGATAAAATAAGATAAATGAAAGGAAACAATTGAAAAATAAATACCTTTACTTACCTTAGTGTTGTAAATAAGGAAAGAGATGTGACAGTATCCAATGTGAGTAACATTAGGTGAACCAATAGAGATTAGTGAAAAAGAGAGAAAAATCAACTTTTTTTGCAATATAATCATATAATAGTTACAAAAATTATCTATGACATCATGATTCCATAATGTTTTATGGTATGAAAATGTGTTAGTAGAAACAAAGATATGGGTAAAATGAAAATCTAATAGTAAAGTTTTAAAGGTAAATAATTTTGAAAAGTAAATATAAATAGGGTGAAAAATAATTCATTTGCTATTGTTTGACTATTATGAGGGAAAAATATAGCTCTAAAAAACCTAGTGAGATCCTAGAGAGATATGATGGTGAGGAGATTACAGATGAGATGATGAGGATGCATATTAGTTGTAGTGAGTGAAACATAGGTAAGCAACTAAGAATTTCAAAATTTTAAGTATTTTTGTTTGAAATTTAATATTTTATATAAATTTGATAATTAGACAAATTCGAGATACTAGAATGAACCCTAGGAAAGGTTTAGGGACACAAGGGATCAAAGGGAGAACTAGGTTGAAAGTGGTCAAAGCAATAAATGCCTAAGGCATTTATTACAATAGGTCAAAGAGTCATCATATTCAAAGAATAAGATCAATCAGTGGCATTATTACCAAGATAATTCAAACTCCTTCACTCGATGGCTCTTATAATGATGCCTACATTTTGGGATCAAGATGCAATAGATCCAAGGGGGAGAGGAAAAGGAACACCAGTCAAGAGACTATAGATAAGATCATGACATGTGAGACCATGGACTAGTTGATCATGATAGATGGCATATAGAGAGGGTATGGACATAGATGTAGGGGTGTCATAGGTACTAAAATTGGAGGATCGATGACTACCTTGATTGTATTAGTGATAGAGATGCCAGTGGTGAGAGAGAGAGCATAAAGGGTGGTCATCTAGGATGAACCATCAATTGGCCTAGGGAAAAGATGGTCTATAGAGGCACCACTAAGGTGAGGCTCAAGACATACATGGGTGGTGACCCTAGGGTTTGCAATGATTAGAATACATCTCATGGATGAGATAGTTAGGGGATGATTTGATGGAGAGACCTTTATTAGTAGATGAGCATATGGGGAGGTGGTGATTGGTGACACTAGGATAGGTAATAAATGGTTTTAATTTTAATTTTTTAATATATAATATTAGTTGTATAGATATATTGATAGATAGATTGTGATGTGTTTTGTGTGTGTGTGTGTGTGTGTGTGTGTGTGTGTGTGTGTGTGTGTGTGTGTGTGTGTGTGTGTGTGTGTGTGTGTGTGTGTGTGTGTGTGTGTGTGTGTGTGAGAGAGAGAGAGAGAGAGAGAGAGAGAGAGAGATCTAATATCTATTTGGTTTAAATTTTTTAGATCTTATAGATGAGAAGTAGGTCAGATGAGGATACCTAGTGATGGAAGCACACCATTATATTCTAGATGAGGTGATGATTCCATATGACTGTACCACATTGGATGATCCTATGGTACTATTTACCCTAGCTTAGGTAGGTTCATTCAGACTAGTAGGGGAGGCCATGAAGTAACTACATGAATTTAGAGATGGGATACATCAATTAATAAGTGTGGGATCAAGAGAGGCATGGGTATAGTAGGCCTTGGCTTATGAGAGAGCCACACATTATTCTAACAATATCCATCTAGGATAAGTTTAGGCTTAAGTGGCCAATCTATAGGGATAGGTAAAAAGACTAAGATCTTAGACATCTTCTTTATAACATACTATTCAGAGGGGAAATTTTGAGGCATCTAAAGTTAGCATGGCTAGGCCACAAGATAAACATGATAGATATTAACCTTAGAGTTGTAGTGAGGTGTTATTGTATTTTTTTAAAACATATGATATATATAGAGATATTCTATTTTGATAGTTAAATTTTAATCCTATGTTTTGTATCGTGGTTGTGGTTGTGGTTGTGGTTGTGGTTGTATGGATATATTTATTTATATCACATGTATTTTTTTGGAGTTGTATATATTATATAAATATATTTGTGGTGTTTCCTTTTCTAGAATTATATAGGACACATGCATGGTTAAAAATAAATAGGGAAAAAGACTTGCCAAAGTATAATTAATAAAAAAAATTCACTAAACACTATATCACATTAGGAAATGTGTAACAAAAAAATATGACTAAGTATAATAAGCCAAAGAGTAGTAAACTAGAGGTAAATAATTATTTTTAAACCATGAGAAAAAGAGACACCAAATAAAAATAAGTAAAATCACACTAAGTCACGTTGGGAAGCATGAAATTAATGTAATAGAAATAGAAAACACATGAAAGAAAAATGGTATAAAAACAAATAAATTAAGTTAATCAATGATACTAAATCATGTTGGAAATTATAAAAGATAAAAAAGATGATAAAATGGTCTTAAATTAATCACACTAATTTAAGTTGGTAAGTATGAAATACTTAAGAAAAATGGTTGGATACTTACACGCAATCAAATAATAAGAAGATCAAAGTGAAAATATTAATTAAGAAAGCATACAACATAATAAATCAAGATGGAAAGAATTTCAATGATGTGTAACTCATAATCAATCACATCTTATCTCATATTTGACACATGTAATTTTGTTGTGACTTAGATATTGGAAAATTTTGTGAGGAAGGTCAAGGCCTATCCATGCTCTTACACTGTAACTCATAAAGGGAACATAAATGAGGTGGAATTAATGTTAAAATAAGGTGAAATGGGATTTTTTGAATGGAAATGTGAAATATATGGTAATTTATGGGGAAGGTTAGGTCCTATCCATGGTCTTACACTGTAACTCACAAATGAAATCCTTAGGGTAGTGATCAATAAACAAAATAATATTTCTCAAGGGAAAATATTAGGACTGTAGGGAGTAAAAAAGGGAATGTAAGAAGCATAACATAGGTGTCTTATTATAATATCTTATGATACATGAGGCACAATAAGGACATTAGAAGACACTAAGTGACTAGTGACCATCAATATATAGAGGATTCATGTTCACTATTGGCAGAAATTTGTGTAGGAAAATAAGCATGGTATTAAGATCAACTCATGGTGGTTCTTTTGAACAAGAAAATTAAAATGGACCTAGCTTTCCATAATGTTTTCCCCCTTCCTTAGGAACCCTTACAGAGCCATCAGTCTACTACAAAGATTAGGTACTTGCATAAGAAATTAGATAACACTTCAATATTTTTTTATTCCCATTTTCTAATCTACTAGCCTACCACACCCCAATGGACATTGACTCTATTGTGAGGCCAATTGAGGATTTTGAGATTCAATTATAAAAAAGATATGTTTTTAGAATCATATATTTTGGTGTTATTTGACTTTTGAAAATTTTTAATGTTGCCTTTTAGATCATTGCCTTTTGTTAAATAATTTGGATTTTGAATATTTTATGGATTTTATGATTCATCCTCCATATGGACTTGAAATGAACAATCATGAGAAATAGAGGGATACAAATGAATGAGGTTTAGGATTTGGATAAAGGAATCAAAGTATCTAAATATATGTCTCACTAGAACACTTAGTCTTAACTATGAATCAACATGTTATCTCAAGTCTCAACCATGTGTATGCTTAGTTTGTGAAAGGGAATAATGGGGAATAAGGTAAGATCCAAAGTGGATCAGTAAAAGTAGATTATAATGAGATGAATTATTTTCTAATTGATCACATGATAAGGAAGGAATGACTAATGGGAGTAAGGTTTGTATAACCAAATCATAATAACAATCATCCATGTTTATAGAGATAAGATAACAAACACTCATAAAAAAGAACAAGAACAAGGGAATGAATTCAAGAAAAATAAGGATGGAATTATGAAAAAAGAATCCATAAGAGAATATAATGACATCATAAGCATCATGTAATGCAAAAATTCACCATCTATGATAGATAAAAATTTGATACAATGTCAAATGATATAAAATAGATAAAATGTAAAGTTGGAGCACACATCCAATCCAAATAAAAAGGTAAAAACACCATACATGTGTTCATGAATATTGATATATTTATCCACACATATTATCCTTAACATTTTTTATGTCTCTATAAAGTTTAATGCAAACTCTAGCTAATGTCTCATCGATCTTCAAGGAAAGTTATAAAAATACTTCAAATTAAATCTCCTCAGCATAAAAATTAGGAATGACTAAAGGATCATGTTGATAAGGGATATCATGTAGGGGTGATCTAGAGCCTACATGGGAGTGGATACTATAAGAGATTAAGGGGTCACTAGTGTGGAATATGTCACTAGGGAAGGTGGATCTATAGGTGAGGGAATCACAGGTGGAGAAGGGACCACAAGTGGAGATGAAATAATAAGAGGTGAAACCATGGGGGAAGAAGGGGGAGACTTCATATGAGAGTGACCTATGGAAGGAAGGGTAGAAGGTGTAAGAATGGTTAGGATGTGATCTTTGAGATTCTACTAAATAATGTGATAGTGATCAGTGATCAGTGTACCACATTGGTTCTAGAGACAATATACCTCTCTATACTAGGAAGATACTCAAGTAATATTTTTGCAGAAGGTATATCCTTGTCTAAGGGCTGAGGAGTGGTGGGACATAAGGTGTTAATATATTTTCATAACTTTTGATAATGCATGGATGAATGGTTATTTATATTTTGAAAATAATAGATACACTTGTGAGTAGACTTGGAAGCTGAAGAAGATTGGTATAGGGAATAGTCTCTAGTCTAATGACTGGTAACTTTATGAATGTTACAATAAGGTTGATTGGCCAATTTGGTGGGCAAAGGAGCTAATTTTGGTAGATGGAGTAAACCATCACCAAAATAACGTGGGGATGGTGGAGAAACTATACAAGGCTCAACTAAAGGAGCAATAAGATCAAACATAGGAAGAGACTCAGCTATATATGGAATAGGGATGTGATTTGAACTAGGCTCTACTAAGGGAGGGGTAGGATGAATAGAATGTTTAAGGATAGTTGAAAACATTTGAGGGATTTTGATGATCAGCTATCCCCTATTCATATAATGGGGACCCTCTTTTCTTCAAATTATAAGAATGCCTAATATACTAAGCATACTAAATCATCTGATTGTATATGAATTTGATTTAGTTTGACCATACTTATGATTCTACATTTCTTGGTTAATTATTCATTTTGAAATAATAATTAACACTTATAAATATTTGAAATATTTAAAATCTTCTTCAAAATTTCATTCAAAAAATGAATTTTTAATCATTGACAATTTGAGAGTGTGTAGACAGGGTTTCTCCAAGTAAATACGACCTAGATATGTAATGGACATGAATGTAAGATTCAATAAAATTATTATTGATCTAATATTATGTTGTGTTTAAAGCATCTACTTGCATATTTTTACTTTAAACTTGTTTAAATATATCTTAGATGGGTTATGACTTTCGAAATCTAACTTAAATTTTTTCTTGACCTCGTAGGAAATCAAAATTCAATTAGTGTTTTGACACCTCAAGAAACATCAAATTTAAGAATATAAATTTAAAGTGATAGGTATCCACCTGACAAATATTCATAATGTCTTAGATATTTATCATGCCTTATGTAAGATACTTGGAGTAAATCTACCAAGTTCACAAGCTATGTGGCATCATCTAAAGATCTCACAAAGGAACGAGCCATTGGAATTAAAATCCCAAGGCTACGTGTCAATATTTTAGCCTCTATGAGAAAACCTATTGAATTTGAGACACCATTCATCCCATTACAATTAAAAATCCCATAATATGCCACTGCACATCTTAAGCATGACTAACCGAACTCAAGTAGCCTTCTGAGGTGATGCATGTCCCATGAGGGTTCACCTAAAACCAACTCATGTCCACACCACATTTCATCTATCTAAAGCTCATAAGAGATCACAAGGTAGACATCTAGGTTATCCCAAGCTATTTGATCAAGGCTCAATGGTAAATAGTTATCTAATACTCCTTCCAATAATGATAAGTGATAGAATAATAAACAAAATCTTGTGAGAATGAGACATGTCCCCATTAGACCCACAAGATGATGCCACATGTCATTACCACATTGCTTCTATATGAGATCTATTAGATTGCCTCTAAGAGTGATGCATGTCCACCTTAGACCCTCAATATGATGTTGCATGTCATTATCATGAAGCTGCATTCCAAGATCAATGAGATCACCTCCAAGAGAGACACATGTCTCCGCCTGAGCCACATGATTGGGACCAAGTTGCTAAAAGTTTGATGAAAGCATTTTAAAGGTGACACCTATTTGGAAAAACTTTGATAACCTTCCAAAGGTGACATATATCAAGGCAAATCCATGAGTTCCCTCTGAGAGATCCACCTAGAAAATAAAATCCCCAATTTCCCATGAGAATGATGTGTGTACTCTTGTACCAAATCAAAACTAAAAGGTCACTTGAGATTTCAACATGAATTAAAAAATGCCACATGGTAGGGTATAAATAAGTCATCACACTAAGATGCATTATAAAATCTCATGATCAATAAAGAGGTTCCATGTATCCATACTTCTATCTGACTAAGCACCTTAGTCACATTTAGACCCCATGAATGCTTAACTGGATACGAGGTGGCAACCACATGTCAAAAGGTGGAAATATTTATATTTAAAGATAAAATTGATGGTAAATCAAATTAAAATTAGAGATAAATTTAAATTATAATGTAATTAAATGTTAAAATAAATAATCCTAAAGTTTTTTAAACATATGCAAAGTTGGTAGGCTCACCATCAATATAACACAAAACATAATTGCCATCTATGCTACATTAATCAAAGTAATCTTCCAAAATGAGACTCAAATAAATTATTGTTACCTAAATTTATACATGAATATATATGAATTTATTCCCATTTATATTTATTCACATATTGTACCCCCTCTGCTATTGTTGGAACTCAAATGTTGTAGATAGATATAGAAGGATATTGGTTGCTACCTAGAATGTTACAAAAATGGAATAAATAGTTCCCTCCACACTAGGTAAGAGCACCTCTTTTGAAAAATTTGACTTCCTATTCTAGTATGGTAATTCAATTGTTTTTAAAGACATGAAATTCATCCTCAAGGCCATAAACTCAGGGAACATACATTATAGTAGCATTTACCTTAATATAGAAGTAGCTAGGGTACTTTATGAGGACAAAAAAAGCCTTACATAATTAAATTAGCTTAGAATATCCTTTTAATAAATGATGTTGGTCTCCACAAGGCCAAAATGAAGCCATAGGTCATGCCATGCTTATCTAGTCTATGGTATCTTTGGGAGGATGAGGTGCGAGGATGGGTTTCTCAAATCAATGAACCCTAATCTCTTAATTGAATTTATAGTAGGGCCAAGCTTTAAAATTATTATGACCTTCCATCCCCATAACTAGATTATAACCAAAGTGAAATTGACAAATATTATGAGGTAAACTCCTAGAGAAAGTCTTGGCATCATGGGTAACTAATCCAAATGGAGTGGTCTTCATGGATGACCAAGGGATCATACCTATCCATCAATTCAAGAAGAGATTTAGGATTGGCCTCATTTTCCTCAACAAAATATATGGTAAACCACACATTGGGTATATAGACATAAGAACTATCTTACTATTATAGATAATCTTGGAGGACCAGTAGATTCCCTAAATTGGGGATATTATTAGTAACAACTTGATATATGTAACAAATTAACCTTAAAATAATGGTGCCCCATTATACATTATGAGTTACCTATTAGATGTAATCTACACAACTACCCAACTAGGCCCAAAATCATGGTATCCCAAGTGGAAAGAGGTCATGCCTTAACTAGTTCTACCAAATTATTTACAAATCAATCACTAAGTTTGAAATGTTGAGGGTTCTCCTAGAGGTTAGATAAACACTAAAGGAAATGGAAATTTATTGGTTTTACCTAGATTGTACAATCATCAGGATAGAGGGAGTGATGGTGGTTTCCCTTAGGTTATTAAGATATGTATCTATGAAATTGGCTAAGAAAGAGATGGTTTATCAACTTCTACATGGAGTTTATGGCATCTTCAAGATAAATAAGAAGAAAATCCCCCATGAGATTCCTTACAATATAGGGAAGACTAAGATCATAAAGTGGTATGATATCATTGTGGCTAAAAGGCATAAGGACTCATACTGGTTGCCTAAGTATGATTTTAGACCTTAGGACCTAAACAATGTCATTACAAAGCACCTCTTAAATTTTAAAAAAGATGTGGTGATGGAGTATAAGCACCAAGAAGAGGTACAAAAATGGATAGATAGAGACACCATGAATGATGAGGTAGTCCTCAAGAATGCAATAAAAAGAATATTGAGCTAGAAATAAGGCTAGATAGGGAGAAGAAGAAAGAAGAAATTGTAAGGCCTCAACCACCACCAACTCATAGAAGTATGTTTGATGAATATTATGAGGAGAGATAAGAAGAGGAAGAATAACACAATGTTCCTCTCATTAGGAATATGCTATGCAGACCTCCACTACAGGCCACTTCAAGAAGTCAAGACATACCTCTAAGCTCTAAGAAAGGAGGATCAAGTGGCCAACATGACCCCTTACAAGGTCAAATAATCATTTATGTATCTAATCTAGGAGATGATCTCTAAATTTAAGATCAGCCTAATCCTACTATAATTAAACTTATTGAATTATAATAAGGAATCAAGCTCTCAATGGAAGATCTACAGGCATTGGCTGAGAGAAATATACAGAAGTTTTAAAAGAGAAAGAAAGAGACTGGTAATACCATGAGAGGAGAAGTGCCTCCTCCATCAACTTCTCAAGAAATTGTAGAGGCTATAAGCACATCATAGGCTCATACTATGAGTACTTTCCAATTTCCTTCTTCCCTATTTGCTTCTTATTTTGCCTTCGCTTCCACTTCCATGTTTGCTCCCCCCAACATTACCCCTCCTTTGGATTCATTAGCTATTGGAGATTTTTCAATGATGTCATGGTAATGTTAATGGTGATGTAATGAAGGTATCTAGGCAAATATATGAAGTACCTTTATAGTTTATGTGACAATGACAAAGTGTGCAATGTGCTTGTCTTAGTATGCTTGAAAGATGCTTGGTTGATCTTTAGTTTTGGCATGGTTAGAGATGTTAAATAATGAGTATGGACATTAAATTATGTGAAATGGATAATATAATAGGTTTTATATGTTTTTATTTCTTTTTTCCATTATTGTATTTCTTCTAATAGTTTATTATTTTCATCTAGACATTTTGGGTCTAGTGGCAGAAAATTTGAGTAGGCATCTTGTTGACATCACCATTACCATGTGTGGATGAGCTAAGGGGAGTTGGTTATATGTTTTTTATCACATTAGTCCCTAATTTATATGCAAAAATTCTTAATTCTAGTGATGAAGCATGACAAAAGATATGCAAGTGCAAAGTTGGGCTCTTAATAATTTTGATAGTGTTTTCTCATACTTAGACAAATTTGTAATGTGGAAAGAAAATATGAGTAAGAATTTTTATGGTGGAATATCTCACACATGTGGACATTTCAAGAGAATGTGATTATATGATTTTGTTTAATTTTATGCCTAGTTGATTTGTGCTAAATTTTAGGTCAAGTTTTAAAGCATGACAAAAGATATGCATGTGTAAAGTTAGTATTTCCAAATAATTCTTGGCATAGTTGGCTCTATAAAATTATAAATTTGAGGAGGCATTTTAATGTCATTATATCTTATACATGTGAGGTTTACATGAGTATATTTTTATATGGTTAGATTATCTTATGTGAGGATATAATTTGGTCTAATTTTTATAACTTGAAATTTGAGCGAAGAAAAAGATATGAAGGTGCAAAGTTGACCTTATAAACATATTTCAATAGTTTCCATAGTCTATTTTACATAAAGATAAAGATCTAGGCAAAATGAAGATATAATAGTTCATAGGAGATAATAAAATCAAGATATATGGTATGCATCAATTCAAATAAGTCAAAGTGTTTTTTGGTTAATATAGATAAAGATAAAGCTTCTTCTAAGATCCAATGGTGCATAAGCAATTGTACATTTTTGATCTAATGGTGCATGTTGAGTGAGATGGTAAAAAGTGCATGATGTTTAATAGTATAAGTGATTAGAAATAATGTGAGGGTTTTAGGTGTCATAATCATGGGATTATAATAAATATTGAATAGTGAGCATTATAAGATAAATACTTGACTGATCCATAGAGATCGATAGTGCATGATAAGTCAATATTGCAAGATTGCATGATATGAGGTTAACTATTTGAGGTTTAATGTTTGGAAGTGGTACACTATGAGTTAAAGGTAAATATTCATACAATATTATTTATGGTGTGTGACTAATCCAAATCAATGATGACATGAGATGTGAGCATGATGTTCAAAGTTTAACTGTGACCATTTGAATTCAAATATTTAAATTTAACAAAGGAAAGCCTAGTGCCTAGTTTTTGAGCCATAAATTTTGATCTATGCATAATTTGACCATGAAGTAAAATTAAAATTTGAAGAATACTTAAAGGAACATATATAAATATGATTTTAATGGTCTAATTATTAGTAATGTTGAAGTTATTAAGGTCCAAACTTGATTGTGTGCTCGTTCATGCTTTGCAAGTAACCCCAAAAGGGTAATTAAGTTGTTCATGATGGTATTTTGATGTTTCAAGATGAGATAGATTTTTTAGAGTGTTTTAGACTTCATGAGGACCATAAATGTTAATTATTAAGGTTTTATTAATTGTATGCAATATGAACAAAGGTTTAGAAGTCGATTGTATATTCATTCATGGTGATTGAGTGCACAGAATGTTGATTGAGCTTGCATAGAAGAGTGTAATGATGACTATGATCATTTGAGGTTGTCAAAGGGGACATAAAGAGTAGACCCATGTAATTTAAAGTTTTTTTATCTTCTTATTTTTCTTGATGAAGTGATAAAAGGGTGAATAGGTCTCTATGAGACCTATAAGGGCTATAATATCCTATTTGATAGGTGTAGCTGCTTAAGGGTGACCCATGGGTGCTATGGACAACCTATATGGATGGCATTGAGTTATGTATCAATTATATATATGAATTAATGGTTTATTAATGCCTTTTAGATGACTAAGATGGTGATGACCATGATTGTTCTATAAACAGTGAAACCAAATATGATGGTTTCTAGACTTTGTGAGAGACTTATGTGTGGAATATGAATTTGAGATCATTATTTTTTGAATTAAAGGAAGGGATGGGTGTAAAATGGATGAGTTGAAGAGAATAACATATTGGGAACCATTTTTATGACCTATAGATCATAATTCTATTTGTTGAATAGTGCTTTTGTAAATTGAGTGTGAGCAAAGGTGAAGAGTGATAAGTAGAGGTCCATCGTTAGGTGTTATAGACATGGGTGCAAAGGTTGATGTGATCATAAGTATTGTCTTGGAAACACAATATTTAGGGTTTATAGCCATCTTGTAAGGTAAAACTTGCTAAAGGTCTAGTTATTGTTGCTAAGCTAGCTAGGTGTTATAGCACCTTATGGGATTATATTCTCACTAAATAAAGGATGGTAGTTCTTTGATCAGTTATAGCTAGTCTACATTAATTATTATTATTATTATTATTATTATTATTATTATTATTATTATTATTATTATTATTATTATTATTATAGGATAGTATTCCAATTGTAGGTTATAGTGTATTTTATTTTCTAAGAGGGTTTCCCACATATGTCATATGTTATGTGCTTGATCTTGCATTGTCTTTCTTATTCATTGATATGAATTATGTGTATGCCTCATGAATGTATGTATTTTTAAATACAAAATATACTAATATGGGGGTGAATAATTATAATCTATATCTTTTACATAATATAATTTATTTTATTTAACCACTTAATCACACATTCAAGATATGCAATAAAACTGAAATAATAATATGCACCACATGAGAGAGAGAGAGAGAGAGAGAGAGAGAGAGAGAGAGAGAGAGAGAGAGAGAGAGAGAGAGAGAGAGAGAGAGAGAGAGAGACCAAATTTTTACATAGAAACCCAAAGTGGAAAAAACCATAGAGAACAATCTCAAGTATATGAATGAGCACCAACTCAAATTACAAAGTTTCCAAGCACCAAGTTGTAAGAGCACCAACCCCTTTTCTAAGCACCAACATAGAAAATATTTGTGAGCACCAACCCCTCTTGTTTATAAAAGAAAACTATCTCTCAATGTTGCTTACTCAACAAATGATACAACTCTACAATATCTCCTTATTTTCTCTCTTCAAAAATAGATATAAACCATGCACACTCATTCATTTTATGAATGGATTCTCAAGCCTTTATTTATAGCTTTCCAAATTAAATTTGCATTCACCCTTCATGACACTTCAATCCTCATGGAAATTGGTACCAAAATTGCATGACCCTTCATATCCTTGAATTTTAAAAGTCATATGGTGAACCTTCATAAGCAAATTCACTCTTTCCTCTTTTGTCTTTATCTTGGCGACTTTTCATATTCCTCAGAGTGTCCCTTCATGGAAACATGTGCCATACCTTCTTTTATTTTCACATGGTGACTCTTATAATTCCTCAAGATGACTCTTCATGTTAAAATGCATCCCATTCCTCTTTTGTCTTTACCCCATGACTCTTTGACTTCTCCATGGGCCCTCTTTTGACTTATATGCAACCAAAATTATATTCATTAATATTAAATAAATATTAACACACATTAGCCAAGATATGAATATTGAAAACACCTTTAAATGAAATGGGGACTTTATCACCAATAATGCTAGACCTTTGACATCAATGACAATATTTCCAATAATCTCCCCTTTTGTCATTGATGGCAACCTCCAACTAAAACTACCACATCTTGAAACTTGCACATACTGCCATCTAAAAAACATACAATAACTCTTCCTTACTGTATCAATATTTACCTATTCTTGGTACCTATTTCTACATTTGTACCTATACATATACTTTTTTATGTTCTTCTCCCCCTTTGACATCAATGGTAAAGGGCCTACTTGGAGCTAACACTTAGCTCCCCCTCAATTGATGCTAAACCTCAATGTCAAGAAGTAAAAAATATTACTCCCAACTTCTCTTGCATATACTCAAATGTGTCTTTTGGTAGTGCCTTTGTGAAAATATCTACAATCTATTATATAGTACTAATATATTCCATCTTAACTTGTTGATATATAATCTACTCTCTCAAGAAGTGATATCTAATGGGAATATGTTTTGTTCTTGAATGCATCACTAGATTCTTTAAGATATGAATAGCACTTGTGTTGTCACAAAAAATAAAAATAGATTAATCATATTTTACCTTGATATCTTTCAAAGTTTTCTTCATCTAAAGCACTTGAGTACAACACAATACCATTGTAATATATTCTATTTCAGCTGTAGAAAGTGATATCAAATTCTACTTTTTGCTTAGCCATGATACTAAGCTATCACCAGAGAATAAATCTCCTCCACTTGTACTCCTTCTGTCATCTAAGCACCCTACCCAATATAAATCTATATAAGTAATCAAAGTGAAATATATAACTATGGGATACCACAATCCATAATCTAATATCCCCTTGATATATCTGAATATTCTTTTCACCAACTAAACATGACTATCTTTTGGAGTTGAATGATATCTTGCAACCATACCTACTACATGCATGATGTTTGGCCTCGATGTTGTTAGATATAAAAGACTATCAGTAATAGATCTATACAAAGATTGATCTACAATAGGTGAATCTTTATTCTTTTTCACCTTATTTCTTATACACATTGGTGTGTCAACTGGAGCACAATCCTCAAAACTAAATTCATTCAATATTTCCTTGTCATATTTACTTTGAGATATGATAGTTACTTTATATAACTAAACTATTTTTAATCTGAAGGGAAATGACAATTCTCTAAGCATAGACATCTCAAATTCTTTTTTTATATTATAAAAAAAAATTGTCATCTTTGTAATGTTTCCTCCAAAAATGGTGTCATCAACATATACCACAATAATAAATTGATGCCCATCTTATATTTTGATGTAGAGATTACTGTCATCAAATCCTCTCTTGAAACCTTGATCCTATAGGTACTTATCAAGTCTTTCATACCAAGCTCTAGGAGCTTATTTCAATCCATATAGTCCTTTCTTCAATCTACATACATGGCTACTAGTATTTAAGATAATAAATCCCTCAGACTACATATGCAAGAAATATTCTAAAATCCTCTAGCCTTGATATTGGTAAAAAAAATTATTTAAAATCTATTCCCTCAATCTGAGCATATCCTTTACATACTAATCTACTTTATTCCTAGTCACTTCTCCATTTTCATTCAACTTATTTTTGTAAACCCATTTTGTTCCTATCACATTGTGATCTTTTGGTCTAGGAATTAATTCCCAAGTATCATTATTTTCTATTTGATTTAATTCTTCATCCATTGTCTTAACCCAATTCTTATCATGTCTAGCTTCTAAAAATGTTCTAGGCTGAATTTTGGATAATAAAGAAGAATTAACTTGCTCAGATTCACTTACCATCATTTTTATAGTGAAAATTCCTTCATTTATGTCCCCAATGATGTCATTTTAATTATGATTTATATAAACATATTTGGATGGAGTTTTGGTGTCCTTTTCTCATCTTCATCTAATTCTTCAAAATCTTCCTCTTCAATGATTTCAAGAATGTCTATTGGATCATTGATTCTTTGTGTTCCATCTTCTTCTATCTTGACACTTATACTTTCAAAAAAATTCTTATTTATTTTCTTATAACATTTATAATATTTAATTTTTCAATAATAACCAAGAAATATACCTTCATCTAATCTAGATTCAAACTTACCAAGTTTTTCATCAGTTCTCTTTATGAAGCATCTGATGTTGAAAACTCTAAATAATTAACTGTTGTTGGTTTATGTTTCCATATCTCATAAGGAGTTTTGTCACTATTAAATCTCAATAATTATCTATTTTTAATATTTACTACTATAAAAACTACCTCTCTCTAATATTTATCTGGTATCCAAGATTCATTTAGCATTGTCCTTGCCATCTCCTGAACTATTTTGTTTCTCCACTCAATTACTTCATTTTGCTGTGGAGTTCTAGTTGTTGAATAATGTCTCTTTATTCCATGGTATTCACAAAATTCAATAAACTAATCTGATATGAATTCTCCTCAATCTAATCTTAGACACTTAATCTTCAAACTGGTTTCATTCTTAACTAATGCTTTGAAATGTCTAAAAGCTTCTAATTTTTTCTTTAAAAACATTACCCAAGTCATATGTGAAAAATTATCAATAAGTAACATGAAATATTTCTCACCTTGAGTACTTTGAGTTCTCATAGGTCCACATAGATTAGTGTGAACAAGATCTAACATCTGAGTGGTCAAGTACTCTTTTGTTTTGAACTACCTTCTAGCATGCTTCCCATGCTGACAAGGTTCACAAAGCATGTCAGATGGATTTGTAATCTTTGAAAGATTTTTGACTGCTTAATTATTGCTGATGTTAACAAGATTTACAAAATTTATGTCCTATTCTCCTATTCCATAGCCAATTTTATTCAATTTGACTCAAACAACATCTTTGACCTTTGATGTCTGATAATATATACAAATTATTGCTTATTTTCTGAGTATCTGTAACCAACGCATCTGAATCTTTTCTCCTAATTTCAAAACCTTCTACATAAAACTTTAGTGTGTGCCCTTGATCACACATTTTACTTACACTCCAAAAATTATGATTAAGACCTTATACATATAAAAAAAAATAGTTTTAGTTCTACCATTATCCAAACTTAGTGTACCTTTTTCAACAATTTTGGCAGTAGTATTATCTTCAAATTTCACTATGCCACCATTGATATTTTTCAAGGTTATGAACTTGATTTTTTCTCCTATCATGTGCCTCTAACATTGACTATAAATGAACCATATATTTTCTTCATTTTTTGCATGCAAAGCGGTCTGTACCAACACGGATTTTTTAATTTATTTCTTCTACCATGAACATGTCTAAACTTTTTTCTTGATAAATGGAGCCTTGAAATTCTAGTCCTTCTTGACTTACTCAAACACACTTATATAGTACCAGGATATGTGTCTAAATTTTTTACACTTGTAACATATTATGGCCTCTTCATTAAATCTTGATAAAGAAGCAAAAGAAATGTGGCTTCTGCTTGACTCAATATGACTTTCCTTCTCCTTATTTCTAAAATTGTTAGCCCTTTTTTGACATTCTATTTTCTTCTGACCATATTCATTAAAATAAAAATAATAACCATAAAAATATAACATGTTTATGTATCTCTGACCTGATTGCCTTTTGTAGATTTGTTTTCTCTAGCCTTCTTTGTTTGAGATGTCCTCTATATTCTTAACTTCTTCCCTTTTTATTTCCTATTTTTTAAGAGCTTTAACATATCTCTTTCCTTTTTCCTTTTCTGTGAAAGTAGTGGCCTCCCCTTTCTCTTTTTCAAATATTATACCTATCTTATTTGACATTTATCTTTGAATTTATAATATCTTATTCAGCGTATTAGTGTTATTCTCAAATTTTGAATCATTGGCTACTCTATTATTGATTACTTTATTTGTTTTCTCAAGATCTAATTTTAAAGAAGCAATTTATAAAACATACCTTTCCCATTCTTTATTTAATTTTTCTAACTATGCCATTAAATCTTCATTCTTCTTGGCTTCTTCAAAGTGTGCTTGTATATCTTCAATTGTTTCCTTTGACTCCTTTTCATTTTTCTTGATCTAGAGCATTAATCTTTGATTCTTCTTCTCAAGAGCTTTAACTATTCTAAGGCACAAATGAGTTCTCCTTCCATATTCACTTCGGCTTTATCTTGTTCTTCTTCTTGATCATCTTCAATTTTGCTTACGAAGGTATCTTCATATATGGCCATGAATAGAATATCTTCTTCTTTTGAATCATTGACTCCACTATTTTTGACTGAGCTAAGATATTTATAATATAAAATCTTCTTCTTAAATCCCTTCTTGAATTTTCCTTTGAAATTCTTCTTGTATGTAGACTTTATTTCCTCATTATCAACATTACCCTTATCTAGGCACTTAGCTACAAAATGCCCAATCTTTCCATAATTAAAAACATTTAAATAGTAATTTCCTTTGATATTTACCTGTGCACTTTTTCATCTTACAAATAAATAAAGCTCCATTGTCATTTTCATCATCAATAGAACTATCACTTGATTCTTGAATATTAGCCTTCTCTTTCTTTAATGTCTTGAAAGTAGCTTCTTTTTTTTAGGGTTTCTCTATTCAGTCCACATCTCATATACTATAAGAATACCATGTATATCATCCATCTTTAGCTTGGTTAAATTCTTTATCTCTTCAATTACTAAAACTTTTGCATCATATCTCAATGGTAGAGATCTCAAAACTTTTTGAACCAAAATTAATTCTTCTAAATTTTCTCTAAAACCTTGAATCTGATTCACTATTTGATCAACCCACAAAAGATAACTTGTTATATTTTCTTCATCTTCCATTTTCAACCTCTCACACTATCTTTTAAAATTATGAAGCTTAGCTTGCTAAACCTTTATATCACCTTTGTAAATATTCTCATGTTTTACCCAAGTTTTATGAGTAGATTTACATTGCATAACTTTAACAAATTATGATTCACATAAACCACATAAAATAACATTTAAAGATTTAGCATTATTTTCACTTACCTTATAAGTGTCTGTGGCTCTTCATATTCCTCCACCACTGCTTACCAAATGTCAAATCCAAGGGCCATAAAATAATTCTTCGTCCTTATGCTTAAAAAATCATAATTTATCCCATCAAAAAAAGGTGCCATATTTGTAGAAAAACCTTCATGTAATCCAGCCATCATGTTTTCCTGATTTACCTTGAAGCTATAAAACTTTTTAAAAAGGAATCTACTCTGATACCAATTGTTAAGCACAAAATATACTGAGAGGGGGGTGAATCTGTATATTATATATATTTTACTTAATTTGATTTCTTTTATTTAACCACTTAATCACACATTCAAGATATGAAATAAAACTAAAATAATAATATGCACTACACAAGAGAGAGAGGCATCAAATTTTTCCATGGAAACCCAAAGTGGGAAAAACCACAGAGAATAATCTCAAGTATATAAATGAGAACCAACTCAAATTACAAAGTTTTTAAGCACCAACTTGTAAGATCACCAACCCCTTTTATGAGCACCAACATAATAGCTATTTATGAGCACCAACACATAGGAGCACCAACCCCTTGCAAATATTTTTGAGAACCAACCCAGAGGATCACCAACCCCTCTTGTGTATAAAATACAACTGTCTCTCAATGTTACTTACTCAATAAATGATAGAAGTATAACATATCTCCTACTTTTCTCTCTTAAAAAACAAATACAAACCATGCACTCTCTTGCATATTACAAATGGCTTCTCAAGCCTTTGTTTATAGCTTTTCAAATGACCTTTAGCAATCACCCTTTGTGACCCTTCAATCCTCATGGAAAATGGTGCCAAAATTTCATGACCCTTTGTTTCCTTGCATTTGAAAAGTCATATGGTGACTCTTCATAAGCAAATATATCCTTTTCACTTTTATCTTTATTTTGGTGACTTTCATATTCTTCAAAGTGTCTCTTCATGGAAAAATGCATCATACCCTCTTTTGTTTTCACATGGTGACTCTTGAAATTTTTTAAGATGACTCTTCATGTGAAAATGCATCGCATTCCTCTTTTGTCTTTACCCTATGGCTCTTTGAATTCTCCATGGGCCTCCTTTTGACTTATATGCAACCAAAAATATATTCATTAATATTAAATAAATATTAACACACATTAGCCAAGATATGAATATTAAAAACACCATTAAATGCAATGGTGCCTTTATCACCAATAATGCTAGACCTTTGACATCAATGATAATATTTCCAACATGTATTCAATGATTAATATCTTTAAAGGATTTAAATTGAAATTGGAGTATCTTGGATCACTAATTCACCCCTGTTCTCAATGATTGTACCACTAACATTATCTTTAACTAATTCCACCACTTATGCCTAGTCCTTAGCTAATACTAACATGAGTTAAGCTAGTAATACCTTTGGATTCACTTTTCCCCACTTTATTTCTCATGACACTTCACATATAGATTCTTGCTAGGAAACATAGTGAGTGTCTCACTTGTTATTGGTTCTCCTACACCCATGAGGCCATCAAAACCCATTTCCAAGTAAATCACCATCAAAAAGCTAATCAACCTTACCAAAGCTAAAAAAGTGAGTGTGCCCCTCAACTTACCTTCATTTTTCCTTGACATGGGCCCTACAAAATATTTATTTAACTCACTTGTTAAATTAAACCTAATAAACTTATACATCCATATTATAGCTTTAGCCTCTTCCTCGACCCTGACACCTTTATCACAACCACATTTAACACAACCAATGCCTACTACTAACCCAAATTAGGTTAGAAACATCATGTTAGTAGTAAGGCAAGAAAGTCCCCAAGTGTTCCTCTCTACTCCTCAAGTTAGGATGGGGTTTGATGTTGTCAAAAGCATGATGAAGAGGGTGGTTAGAAGGTAGGTTGAGAAGCTATAGTTAATATCATTTGTGATCCATAACAGTGAAGAGTCCTTATTCACTTTGACAAGGAAGAGAAAGGCCAACCCCAAAGAGGTGGAAAAATATGTAGAGGACCTTGTGTCCTTAGGTCCACCTCAAGTAGAATCCACAATTGCCTTGATGAAGGGGATGCAGTATGAGTTGAAAAGGTTGAAGGAGAAAACATTGCCAGTAGTGCTAGATGGCACTATAATTCAAATTATAAATGTTGTCATCAATGTTTTCGATCTATATAAACTCATGAATCAAAGATAGGAAGATGGGGTCCTGAAGTCCAAGGTGGTCATTAAACTTGACCAAAAGGTTTCACTTTATGATGCCATGTTGGAAAACTTGGCTAGAGTTATAAAAAGTAATAAGTTCTCAAACCTCAAGGTTCTACCACTTGAGGATATAATTCCTACACAAACCATACTAATGAATAGGAGAAGCATTTTGAAGAAGTGTCTTGATCAAGTCAAGGATACAACTACATCCTTAGATAAAATTGAATTTAGGTTTGCCTTGCTACTGAAGGATGCCATAGTTACTAGGGTGACCAAGCTTGATGGCTCCTTTATGGATGATCAGGAGTTCAGAGCCCAAATGAAGGTATTCATTTATAAGTGTTAGAAGGATGTATCTAGTGAAAATATTGATACTAAGGTGATGAATATTGTGGCATTTTCCAATCAAAGGCTAGAAAAGGTAGAGGCAATTATAGAAGTATTGAGGCATATCCTTGAAGAATAAAAGAAGCTCATCTAGTAGATACCTGACTTGTTTTGGCCCATGATCCTGGACTTCACCTAGATAGATGAAGATTACTTAGAATTTGTAGAGTTTTGGATGAATGAAGAGATAAATAATAAATATAGACAATAGTAGCAAGCTAGCCAATATCTCCCTTCAAGACCATAAGGAATATTCAATTATGTTTTATAATTTTGAATCAGGAATATTAAATTATAACATTTGATCCCCTTGGATATATTTGGGCAAATTTTTTGGGTCCAAATATTCTTATCTTAGGAATATTTTAGTCTTATATAAAGGTGTTTCCCCCATTCATAATCAGAAACAATTCTTATTAGAATTAATGTAATAGAGCTAAGAATTCAAGTGTTTGTTTGAAGTGTTGTATTGTATGTGTCCTATGATTTATGTTTCTTAGACTTTTACATGACTATTAATTTATTTTATACTAGCTAATTTGGTAATAACATTCATTATATGCATCTTTAAGTTTGAGTTTGACACTAGGCTAACTAATCTGTTAGTATATTTGTTCTATCTTCTTCTCATTTACAATTAAATGTGCTATGAAATTTACTATGAATGAGTAATTTTATGAAATAAATGATATTAGATACTTTAATTTACTTTCATTTAAAGCTTTAAATATGTTCATTTTAATTTGAGTGATGCACTATAGTTGTTAATAATTAGTTTTATATGTTTTTTATCTTAAAAGTTAGCAGAATTGGTATCTTTGATCATCTAAAACAACATTCTTTTCTTCCTTACCCTTCTCATCTTTGGACCTACCTATGACTCACTTTAGCATAGTTCATGTGGTAAATATTAAATGTTTATTTATATTTTGGCTAATAATCGGCAAAGCTTAGAATAATTTCACAAAGATTAGCAAGAATAAAGAATCGTTGAATAACATTTATTGTCTGTACTGTAGGGTCTGCTTGTAGAATTCTGAGTGGTGACCATATCTCTATTATTTGTGCTATTTGCCATAGTAATATTTTTAATAACTCAAGACCCGAGTCTTATAGGACTCAAAATTGAGTTTCTTAGTTTCCTCTTATTTGCTAGTGACACAAGGAGCACACTAAGTGCATCAACAAGAAGGGAAAAACTAGCATTAAAAGGAAGGCCATTATGTAATTAATTTCATTTCATATTTTTTAGAGTTATAGAATATTTCATTAAAATTTTACATAATTATTTCAAATTATGCAAATATTTTCAAATAATACTAAAGATTTGGATTCTTTACATGAATATTTGTATCCTTTGAATAAATATTTGCATACTTTGAAGAATTTCATAAAATTTAGTGGTCATTCATGAGAATTCAGTGAATAACCTAAATATTTGTTTAAATTTGTGCAAATATAGGTGAAATACCCCATCCTCTAAGCATATTCAGGCTTCACATAAATTTGGTAAAGAATCTAGACATTCATAATAATTTGTCAAAAGGTCGATCTTTGGGAACTTATTTGCACTAGATATAAGCATATGATATCATATTTACTCTATTTCATCTAGAATTAAGTAAATATTTGCATATATTTGTGTCTAAATATGTTTTGAAGTACTCAAGAACTCTTACATTGTTAAATTAGATGTGGAATTGCTTCAAAATACTAGTTTAAAATCAATCTTTACAAGTCAATGTGAAAGATTAATAGTATTTATGTAGGTACTGAAAACTTTGAGGTCTTAAGGCTTAGATCCTCAAAAATGAAGGTAAAGCTACCTAATCTAAAGTTTTTTTAAAAATATTGACTGATATTTTTGATATTTCTCAATTATGAAGCCATATTTGAAGTTTTTTTCTCTTAGTACATGTTCTACATCCTAGAGTTACGTAGGATTAGAACTAGATCCTGATATGAACCAAGGATCCCTTTGACATCCATAAAAATCCATATGAAATATAATTCAAACTAAATTAGATGTAGGAAGTTTAGGAATCATGCAAATTACCCATCTAACAAAACATTTTAACCCCTTTTACCAGTCATGGCATGGTTAGCTAGTTCATCCATTAATGTCCCTAGACTTGTTCATGATCTACCAAAAAATCTAGAAAAATAATTTCCTCTCTTTACCCTCACCATTAGAGTAACTGATAAAGAACACATATATTAATTTGAGGCATATTTAAGGCTACTTAATGTGATCTATGAGGATGTGGCTTTCTATCTCTTTCCTTTTACATTTTGAGATGTTGTTTATGATTGATTCATTAACTTACTTGAAGATTCCATCATGGGATGGGGACAAATCAATGACATTTTTATTACCAAATTTGGTACGACAGTTATCTCAAGAGTTGTGTACCAATAGTTTACCACACTCAAAATGGACATAAAGGAGCCACTAAGAACATTCAATGAAAGGTTCTAAAATATGTATACCTTGGCATCCCCACCATATAAGTTGATAGATGAATTAGATTTAGAGATATACAAGAATTCCTTAGGCCTAATGACAATTGTCTTCTTGAGAGGAGCCTTGAATATTGATACATTACCTTTAGCATATGTTGAGTCCATCCATATTGATTAGCAAATTCACCCACAGGGGCACCCTAAATTTGTTGTACCAAACTTTGATCTAATGATACCTAATCTAAATTTCATACCCAACATAAACCAAAATCACCTTGAATGAAATCAACTACTAGTGACTAACCAATTACCTTTGAGCCATGCTACATCTAACTAGTAGCTAGGATTCATTAACTAAGCAAATGATAAAGCACATCCCCATAACAATGTTAGCCAAATAATGGTGCCTATAAACAACAATAATGTTTATAATGCAACCCAAAACAAGAGCTTAGATCCTCCAAAGGGATAATTAGACTCAATATAAAGAACTATTTAAAAAATCACTAATGATTTCTTTGATATCAAGAAATAGATGGGAAATACTAATGAGAGTGTTAGTGTAGTGCTTTTTTTCCATTGGGTTTTGCCTATGCGATCATATAGCCATTATATGTTATTTAATCTTCCTTAGGTTAGTTATAAAGGATCCATAGGATAATTATATTTATTTTAATTAGTTAATTAGAAAAGTTAGGGGATTCCTCATGTTGTCCTAATTTTTCCTATATGTACCCCACTTTTCCTTTTATGAAGGTTAATGAAAAATATCTCAATCAATCAAATCGAATGCATTATTTTCTTCTCTTGAAATTTTGGAGCTCTCTCTATAGGAATTGACATTATTGCTTGAATTCTATTCAAATATCTTGGCACTCATGGTATCAGATCCTTTCTGATAGCCTCATGCATTAGACTCCCTAGTAAGATCCTCCATGCATTCACCTTGCTAGTTTTTCTTCTATCTTCACTACCATTTTTTTACCTTAAAGGCATTTTATTAATCTACCTAAAAACTCATGTCAAAATGCCTTTGATTAAAAATATATTTTCATATATTTTCTAAATTTTTTGAAATCTAAAACGGGTTGCTTTTAAATTTTTCAAAAAAGTTTATAGATTTTCCTAAAAGTGAATTTCGTCCATTTGGTCGGACGTCCATATGGATGAAGTAATCAAGCTTAAAAATCTTGGTTTACTCTTCATAGGCCAATTCAGGTTTTTAGAAGGAAATTACTTGATTCCATACCAAATCAATTGTTTGGAGTGTAACAACTTACTTGTAGACAAAATTAGATTTTTGGCATTTATTTACTTCTAATTTGTGAAGTTAAGTAAAACAGTCCAACAAACCTCATTTACACTGCTTGGAAGTAATCAGGGCTATCCAACACCACAACTAGAAGTAATCAATATTCTCAACCCCAACAACTTAATCATATAGCAAATTGTATTTTTTGCATTGCTTTACTTTTAATTCATGAAGTTAAGTAAAGCAATCCAAGAAACCCGAAATGCATTGCAGGAAGTATTCAGGCTTCTCCAGGGAAACTACTTATAATTAATCAAGCTTCTCTAGGGAAACTACTTATAAGTAATAAAGATTCAATAATTAGACTTAAAAACCCAAAAATATACTCCCAATAAGTAATTGGGTATTCTAGGGTTGACTACCCATTTACTTTTTTAAGTTGTAGCTATTTGAAACCTCAAAGTAAAGTTGTTTGAAGAACCCAAAATAAGGGAAATTAATTATTACTTTTAAAAAGTAAAGTAGTCATAATAACCTGATGTAAATTAGTTACAAGAACTTAAAGTAATGTAGTTATAATAACCCAAAATTCACTAGGAAGACCTATTCAGGTTTTCCAGGGCCAATTACTTATTATTTTTTAAGTAAAGTAGTTTCAAGAACTCAAAGTAAAGTAGTGTTGTAACCCTAAGTGATGTTTAGGAGGGTGTCAAATTTTAGGTGAAAGGTAATGAAGAAATAAAGTAATTTTATTTTTGATTTTTGGAAAGGGTTTAGGATTATGTGGGAGTAAGAACTAGTAAGTGTTATAACTTGCAATTCATAGCTCTATTTTGGGTGCCATTTTTTAAAAGTGCATATCTTTTCAAGATATAAACATTGGTGACATTATTTTAGGAATTTTGTAACATCAATTTTTTACATGGTGTAATAGATTGAAAATCTCTTTAAATATTTGTACCTTTACTCTTAGACTCTTTATTAGTTGTGCCCAACATGCCTCTCATACTTTATCATACTGATTACTCATAGATGCATTCTCAACTATGCCCAACATCTAAGACTAAGTGTGTCTGCATTATAACTTTAGGAGGGGTATTTTTGATATTTTAGGGGGTACTTGTACTATGTGTTTTCTATTTTTTACTTTCATTTCAATTTTATAATTTGTCTCATTCTAATTTGAACTAATGGATGTAAACATCAAACCAATCACACCATTTAACTATCTAGAATGGAAGTATAAAATATAACTCACTTTGAGAGGTAAGAGAATCTATCAAATTACTATGGGTGAGGAAACTAAGCCATATATAGATACAAAAAATGCTAAGTGGTACAAAAATGTGATGAGGCATATGGGTTTATATGCTTGTCAATGTTTTCTAACCTCTTATTTCATGTTGAATTTGTAAAAACTCTAAACAAAGTCTGAACCATTCTAAACAAGATTTTTGGAGTACAAGAGTTGGAGAATGAGCTCATCACATTGAGCCTAGGTGACTATGACACCCTAAAATACTTCTTTACAAATTTAAAATCACTAAGACTATAGTTAAAATAATGTGTCATTGATAAAATGTATGACTAGTTGATTTTATCCATTCTTACAAAACTAGGTCATGACTATTTAGTTTTCATCTCTACATTTCATGCTACTAAACATGCACTTGGATCCACTTGTAAAATGCCATCATTTTATGAGTTTATTGTTGATATAACTCAGGAGTAAAATAAGTTGGTTCAAATGGGTGCATTGAAGTCTTTAAAATTACATGCCTTGATTATCAATCGAGATAAGAAGAAGCCTTCTAGTAGTGGCAAATAGGAGAAGAAATAGTCTAAACCTAATCATGAGCATAAGAAGAATAAAAAATCAGATGCCAAGTCAAAGGAATCACCAAATGAGTCCTCCCCAAGTGGGAAACCTAATAAGGAGAAACTCAAATTCAAATTTTCCAATAAACTTGGACACGATGCATCTCAATACATGAAAAAGAAGATTGACACCTTGACTAAGATGCTTGAGAAGAAAAACATTAGTGTTCCCAAATCCTCATCTCAAAATATGTCTAGATAAGATTATATAATGGCAAAAGATAACAAAAAGGGTAAAAATAAGGGAAAAACATTTGTTTTAGTATCTTCTTAACCTTTGACTTGGGTTATTGACTCGAGTGTTTCCTATCATAAGGCCTCCTCAAAGGATCTATTTTTAGAAATAGTGCCATGTTCTATGACTTCAATTCTCATGGGTGATGACACTTAGATAGAATTCAATACTAAAGGATTGGTAGAAGTAAGTGATGGGACCTTCAATTATGTTCTATTTTTTCCTTCACTATTCACCAATCTTCTGTCAGTATATCAAATCACTCACATAGGTGCAGGGAAGTGAGTTGAGTTTACACATGATTTAGTGGTCATCAAATAGATACATAATGATACTTTAGTGTATTATGGGAAGGCCAATCATCATTCTAAGCTATATAACTTCTCACATTTTTCCCCAAATCAGCCCTTAGTTGCACTTCTTACTCATGCAAATGGAGTAAGCAAACTATGGCATGAACGGTTTGGCCATTTAAACTACTATTACCTGGAGCAACTCAATCATCAGCACATGGTTTTAAGATTGCCTAAAGTCAAATTCTTAGATGGCTTATGTAATTTTTGTATTCTTGGAAAGAATCCAAAAGATAAATATGACAAGGGAAAAGCAAGTAGAGTCAAACAAAAGCTAGAAATTATCCACAGTGACTTAGTAGGTCCATTTCTAAAACCTTCATTCAATAGGACAAGATACATGCTCACATTCATTGATGAATTTTTGAGCTACACCTTGGTGTTTTTATTCAAAAATAAGTTTGAGGTCTTTGATCACATTAAGGACTTCAAGGCACTTATGGTGAAGCAGTCAGAATGTTCCATTAATATATTAAGGACTAAGAATGGTGGGGAGTATTTCAATAATTAGTTTGAGAAGTTTTACACATTAGAGGGGATTTAGTTGTAACACATAGTTACATATAATCCTTAGTATAATTGTGTGGCTAAATTTAAGAACCATACCTTGAAATAAATGGCAAACTGCATGCTTTAATCAAAGTCTCTAGCTCTTCAGTATTGGGCCAAAGCAATCAACTATTCATACTACATTTAGAATCAAGTTCCACACAAAGCCTTGAAGAGAACCACTCCTTTTGAATCTTGGGATGTTCAAAATACTACAATAGATCAATTTTGAGTGTTTGTATCACCATTAATGGCCCATGTTCCCATGAAGAAATGTAAGGCAATGGACACTCAGAGTCAGTCTTGCATCTTTCTGGGGTATACAGAGGATGTTAAGATATATAGGCTTCTCCATCATAAAAATCATGAGTTTTTCATTGAAAGGAGTGTCAAGTTTCATGAGGGCCCATTTTAACACAATCTTGACACTCTAGACTCTTCAAAAGTCTCACTAGACATTGATTCTAGCTCAGATAGTGACATAGATCCACCTCAAGATCCTCCTAATGATGAGCATGAATCTTCTTCTTATTAAAGTTTAAGTGATGAAATAATTGATGAGGATTATCCTCCTCCATATCATACTCACACTATTGATGATGAGGACTCAACTCTTGATTCTCTAATCTCATACAATTTTAGTCCTATTTGGGCTAGATAAACACTTTAAAGTGTTGGAGAATGGGTTAGAAATCCATCAAATACAAGGTAGACATGTTCATAGTTTCAAGGGACATCACATGCCTACTTGTCCATTGCCTCAAATCCAAAAACCTTTCATGAGGAATCTTATATTTTATAATAGGATTCTACTATGCAGGAAGAGAATAGTTTCCTAATCAAGAACAAAGCATGAGACTTGGTCTCTCTTCTAAAAAGAAGAAAATTGGTCTATTGCAAATGGGTTTGTCAAGCCAAGTATGGTGTAGATAGGTTAGTTGATAAGTAAAAATCTCATCTAGTTACAAAGGGGTTTTCTCAAGTGCTTGGCATAGACTAAATTGAGACATTTGCTCATATAGCCAAAATGACATTTATAAAACTCATTCTAGCCATCACAACCACACATCAGTGGGATGTTTAACAAATTGATGTAAAGATTAGTTTTCTACATGGTGACATAAAAAAATAGATATATATGGAGAAACCATAAGGATTTATGGAAGATACCTCCTTAGTCTGCAGATTAAGGAAATCTATTTTATGGACTCAAATAGGCCTCTAGGGCATGGTATGCCAAGATGGACTCCTTTCTCCTCATAGTCAGGTTTACTAGATGCCACTTAGATTGGAATGTCTACATATTGTGTTAGGATGATTCTTTATTGATCCTAAATCTCTATGTGGATGAATTATTGATTATAAGGAGCTCATGATCATCCATCTTAGTAGTGAAAATTACACTTTCAAACATATTTTCAATGACACACATGGGATTAATGCACTAATTTCTTGGGATTGAAATCATTCAATAAGATTTTGATATAACTTTATAATAATCTAAGTATTATCTTGATTTTATTACAAGGTCTAACATGGTTGATTGTAGGCTAACTCCTACTCCCTTCTTGTCTAGTGTGAAGCTTGAGGTGGATTGTCTTACACCACTCATTGATGCAACTCTATATCGCTAACTCATGGGTAGTCTTATCTATCTCACGTACACTAGACCTAACATATCCTATGTAGTTGGATTGGTCTCTTAGTTTATACATGATCCACATGAGTTACAATAGAAAGTAGCAAAGTAGATTCTTCACTATATTCAAGGTCCACACAACTATGGGATACACTATGAAGCAAAAATATAGGTTGATTTGATTAGATACATATATTCAAATTGGGATGGAGATATTCAGAGTTGAAATTACACCTTAGCATATAGCTTATCACTTGGTTTAGGTCTAATAAGCTGGTCAAGAAATAATCATCATGTAATTACTTTATCATCCATAGAGGCAAAATATAAAGGGGCCATCAATGCCACCATTAAAGCATTCTAATTTTAGGGGATTCTCATTGACTTTGGTGTCTAATTTCATAAGCCAAAAACCATATACTATGACAACTAAAGAACTATTCATATTTTCAATAATTCAATTCTCCATCAAAGGACCAAGCATATAGAGATTCAAATGCACTTCATTAGGGAACAACATTATTTTCCACACCCTAAAGGTAAAGAGAGTTAACCAACAACATAATCTTCCTATACAACACTAAAAGGTGGCTACAACATAGTGGAAGACACAAAGAAGTTTAAGGTAAACAAACTTTTCATAAGCTCACCTAAATCACTGAACAATGTGATTTAATTTTGAAATCATTGAATGAAAAGCCTATCTCCAAAAAAGCTAAAGTTGCTCATGCAAATATGGTAATGTACAAGAGTAAGCATGAGGTTTCATCATTCTTGTTGAATATAGGGATATTTGGTAAGAATATTCATAATTTCTTACTTGATTATGGTGCTTCGACTATCATTATGACTTTATGAATCTATGAAAACTAGGGTTAAATACAATCAAATCTGAGAAGGTAGAGTTGAAATTGGACAAATCAAGAGTGAAAGTGGTAGGTAAATTATTGAATATTCATATGCAACTCACTCATGAACCCCAAATCCAACATTTCATTGACATCTAAGCCATTGAAATAAATCTTTGAGTAGATATATGTCCACTGATTATTATAACATATGGTTGCCTTGGCATGGGATTCCTAACCAAATTAGGATTGATCAGGAGCCTAAGATGAAATACATGATTAATGAGTAAAATTCCAAGAATGAAAAGGTAAATTACTAATCATTTGACTTGGGTGTTTATATTTTAGAAACTACTAATGTTGATGTAGATGATAAGGTGAAAGAAGAAAATAAAGGTACTTAGACATTACAATTTGATGGTGCATGAGCTAAACAAGGTTTTGAAATTGGAATTGTTTTGATAATTCTCAAAGGCAAATAATATATAGCTTCTTATAGATTATAGTCCTCCTACACTAAAAATTTAGCATAATATGAATCTTTTATTTTACAACTTCAATTTGAAATTAAATATAAGATTAAAGAAATGTTATTCTATGGTGATTCTAAATTAGTTGTTAATCAGGTCATATGTATATACCAGTGCAATATTTCTTGTCTAAGAAGTATAAATTTAGATATTTAGATTTAATTCATTATTTTGACTAATTTAATATTATTTCCTTGCCCAAAGAGTAGAACAATGGGTAGATGCTCTAGATTCTATAGTATCAAACCTAGTCCTTCTAGAGCCTTTAAACTTGTAGTTCACTATGGAAATGATTTCATGCCCCTCTATGCTAGATAACATCAATCACTTCCAATTTTTTGATGATGACAAGAAAATAATTGACTTCTTATGTAATGCTAGCATATTAAAATCTCGCATCATTGATGAACATGATGAAAGTCCTACAAAAAATTCAAAGGATAATGAGGATGGAGTGATCCAATTCAAAGAGAACCAAATCCCCAAAGGCATGACTATTTGAAAAGGATGCTTGATCTAGACAAATAAGGAACTAAAGATAAATAACCCAAGGTGAAAAAAAAGACTATAATAAAGTCAACTTGGGAAGTCTTGGGAATGACTAAAATGTCAACATCAGTCTAGTTTACACTGATGAAGAGTTAAGAGAAGGTGCTTCCCTTATAACCAAGTTCAAATATGTCATATCCTGATCATATGATGAACTTAAAACATTTGATACTAGTGTGAATACTCAAATTATCCCCTTTAAAGAGGATTTCAAACCTTTCAAACAAAGACATAGATTAGTAAATCTAGTGTTGGAGCCACTAATTTATAAAGAAGTAAAGAAATTACTAGATGCAAGGCTAATCTTCCTCATACAACACTCAATATGGGTTTCCAATCTCATCCCAGTCTGAAATAAGAATTGATAAATCAATCTATGTGTTGATTTCAAAAACTTAAAAAAATCCTTAGAGAAGGCTAATTATCTGTTACCATATTTAGATGAGGTTATTTAATTAGTGAGTGTGTTTGGAATGATGTCATTTCTTGATGGTTTTTTAGGATAAAACCAAGTCCTAGTGAAAAAAAATGATAAAATAAAAACTACCTCCACCACCAAGTGGGGAAAGTTTGCATATAAATAAATGCCTTTTAGATTAATCAATGCAAGAACAACTTTCTAGTAAGCAACTGACCATGCATTCCATGGATTAGTTGGTAAGTGCATCATTATATACATGAATGATCTAACAATATTTTCTAAAAATAGAGGAGATCACATGATGCATTTGGAATGAGTGTTGGATAAGTTCAAAATGTAAGGAATTTCTTTAAACCCCAAGAAAAGTATCATATGTGTAGCTAAAGGCAAATTTTTAAGACATATAATCACCCAAGAAGGTATGACTATTGAACCTGATAAGATAAATACAATTTCAAAGGTAGAAGTTCCTAATAGAAAAAAGAGTTGATATGTTTCTTTGACAAGATCAGTTTTGTAAGAAAATTTATCATTGGTTTTATAGAGATTGTAAGGCCACTCAATTTCATGCTAAATAAATATACTAAGATACAATGGATTGCTAAAGCAAAAAGGGCCTTTCAAGACATCAAGGATGTTATTATTCAAGCTCCTATTCTGATAAGTCCTAATTTTGATAAAGATTTCTATCTAGACTCTTTTGCTTTTGATCACACTATTTTTGTTGTTTTAACACACAAAGAAGAGGACAAAAAGCATCCCATATCCTTCATGAGCACCAATTTGAAGAACATGAAGCTGAACTATCTTATTTTAACAAGCATATGCATTGGTAAAAGTTGTCAAGAAGTTCAGAAACTACATCCTAAGGAGTAAGATATGCCATAGTGTCTAATCCATATATCAATTTAATGATTAGATAAAATGAACTTAGAGAATGAAGAGGGAAGTGGATGACCAAACTCCATGAATATGACAATAAATAAAATATGTTGAGTTGGTTAGAGGTCAGGGTTTAATCTAGCTCATTAAAAATATTGATCCGTGTATTGATGTTTTGCAGGTCGAAGCAATTTAAGTGCCTAGTGGAGATTGGTATAAGGACATTGTACACTATTTTCTACATGGAGTGTGTTCCCCACACCTTAAAAGGGAGCATAAAAGGTCCCTCAGGATAATATCATCTCACTTTATGATCAAAAGTGGGGTCTTATAAATAAAAAATTATGAGGGTATCTATCTAATATATGTTTCTAGAGCCAAAGCCACAAAAATCATGGACAATTTCCATGACAAGATGGGAAGTGGCCATCCTTTAGGGTGTACCACTGCACACAATATATTAAGAGCTAGCTATTATTGGATAACTATTTTCAAATATGCTCATGCCCATATGTGAACATGTTACCAATGTCAAGTGTTAGATCGAAGAGAGACAAAGGCATCCATGCCTTTAAAACTAGTGAATAAATCAAAACCATATGCACAATAGGGCCTTGATTTTATAGGAATAATCAATCCCAACTCCTTGATGGGAAATAAGTTTATACTCACTATTACAGATTATTACACTAGGTGGACTAAAGTAGTGGCCACCAAGAATAACAAAATGATTGATTCCATCAAATTCCTAGAAGAGAATGACATTAATTAGTTTGGGATACCCTTATCTTTAGTATGTGATAATGGCCTAGCCTTTGCATCAGTCAAATTCACTAAATTAGTGTATGATAATCAGATAGTCATCAAGTTTGCTTCAAACTACTACCCTTAAGGTAATGGATTCACTGAGTCCACTAATAAAAAATTGATGAATGCCTTCAATAAGTTTGTAGAAAAGAAACCCAAAAAATGGTAATCCGTATTAAAATATGTTCTATGGGTAGATAAAACTAGATACAAGTAGGTGCTCAAGGCATCCCCATTCTTACTAGTCTATGAATAGAAACCTATTTTTTCAATCACATTGAATTTTCCACTTATGAGTTCATGGTTGAGTACATGGAAGTTGACAAAATATTTTAATCCTAGATACTAAACATAATCCAAATGGAGGATGCTATACATTAAGCATTCAAGAATTGTAGCAAGCACTAGGATGCTATTAAAAAATATTTTGATAGATGAGACAAAGATAAAGCATTCTACATATCAAAATTAGTATTATTATGGGACAAAGCCCACAATAATAAAGGACAACATGAAAAGTTAACTCCTCTCTAGATTGGACCATATCAAGTGGAAAAAATATTGGGTGAAAATGCATTCAAACTCAAAGACTTACAAGGGAATTACTTAGCCTTACCAATCAATGGGAAGTACATGAAACCTTATTTCTCTGTTACTCTATCCCAAACTCCAAAAGGATAGTAAGTTTTTTTAGAGTTAGATTAGGTAGGGGTAGACTAGTTTCCTTTCTTTGTTTATTCTTTTGTTGTTCTCTTTCTCACTTTCCTTCTTTGCATTCTTGTTTTTTTCTTTATCACTTTCCTTCTTTACTTTCCTATTATTTTATTTCTTGATTTCTATTTTCTTTTTGTTGTGTGATGTGTCTTAGTAATAAGTCCTCTAAACAAAAATTCATTGGATAAATTTGTGTTAACCTAACCCTAAATATGGGAATAAGGGATTACTGGTATTAAACACTAGTCATCCAAAGTTTGGAAACCTCTAGCAGTATTCCAATTTAGAAAAGCTAGGTGGGGTTAATTAAAATTTGGTTCTCTCATGAAAATACCAAGTCATTTTAAGGCTATAAAATATTTTAGATGACTGATCATTTTATTAAACAAAATTTTGAATCTATGTCGACCATCATACTATCACTTAAATTTACCAAATAAATTACCAAAGTAAAACTTGATATCTGAAAGTGAATTACATTTAGACTATGTGTTAAGAAAACCCTACACCTAACTATTCTATTTCCCAACTATACTAGTTTATGAATGTAGGTAAAAAAATGATATAGCAATGAAATGAAATCATAAATTACTTCAAATTACATGAATGGTGATTTAGGAAATCTCTACCAGGGATATGGACACCTGATTGATAGTAAAGCAAGGCCTAGAGTGGAGCCAAATGTATCTTTGTTGGGGATATGGATGCCTAGCTAGAATCAAAGTACTGTCCAAGCCATTCCTAACTAATCAAAGCATAATTACATAAAATCTAAAAAAATGCTTAATTCATTTCATGTTTGATGTTTTGAAGCTTGAAAGTTATCATTTATGAACCCAACGATAATGGTTAATAAACCTCAAAGCACACACATAGTATGATTGTCTACAGGGTTCAAACTCTATTTCTAGCTTATTGTCTTTCATTTGTTCTAAGAAGAAATTTTTATATTGATTAAAAATAATAATGATACAACTATTTTTTTATACATTTTTGAACAAAATATCTGGATTATAACATTTTTAAATGTTTCCCCATAGAGGTCACCACTTGTTGATGATCAACTACACCCTATTCCCAAAATAAGGACCCTCTTTTCTACAAATTTTAAGAAAGCCCAATATACCAAGCATACTAAATCATCTGATTTCATATGGATTTGATTTAGTTTTTCCATACTTGTGATTTTGTGTTTCTTGCTTAATTATTATTTTTGCAACAATAATTAATACTTAGAAATATTTGAAATATTGCAAGTCTTGTTCAAAGTTTCATTCAAATAATGATTTTTTAACCATTGACAATTCAAGAGTTCTAGTGAACATCAACATGAGCTTTGCTAAAAATCTTATTGATCTAATATTGTGTTGTGTTTAAAGCATCTACTTGCATAGTTTTGGTTTAAACTTGTTTAAATATATTTAAGATGGTTTATGACATCTTTCAGAGTTTAATTTAACTTCTCTTTTGACCTTGCAGGATGACAAAATTTAAGTAACCATTTGTGATTTCTCATAGAATGTCAAATTTAATAATATAGATTTAAAGGGAGAGGTATCCACCTCATTGGGCTTCACAATGACTTAGAGATTTATCACACCCAACACAAGACACTTGGAGTAAATATACCAAGTTTATGAGCTACATGGTATCATATAAAGATCTCACAAAGGAAATAGGCATTAAAATTTAAATATTAGGGTTACATGTCAATATTTTAGCCTCCAAGAGCAAGCCTAGTCAATTTGATTTTCCACATGTTCCACTATAATCCAAAATCCTGTGAGATGTTATGACATGTCTCAAGCATGACCAAACAAAATCAAGTATCCTTCCAAGGTGACACATGTCCCCTGAGGGTTCACCTAAAAATGATGCATGCCCACACCACATTGCATCTATCTAAAGCTTATAAGAGCTCACAAGGTAGACATCTAGATTGCCCCCAATTTTTTGATCAAATCTTGATGGTATATAACTATTTGAGGCTCCTTCTAAGAATGACAAGTAGTAGAATAAAAAACAAAAGCTTATAAGAATGATGTGTCCCCTTTAGACCCACATGATGATGTCATTCCTACACTACTTCTATCTAAAACCTACTAAATCACCTCTAAGATATATGTGTGTCTATTTTGGACCAATGAGATGATGTCATCTGTCATTACCATGAAGCTACATTCCAAGATCAATAATATTGCCTTTGAGAGAGATGCATTTCTCCACTTGAGCCATGTGATTGGCATTAAGTTCCTTAAAGTTGAATAGAAGCCTTCTAAATGAAACACATGTTAGTAAAATCTTATATATCCTTTCAAATGTGACATCAGTTAAGATAAATCCATGAGTACCCTCTAAGAGAGCCACCTAGCAAAGAAAAGACCTGATTTCCTATGATAGTAATGCATGCCACTCTCACAACCAATCAAAACTAAAATGCCACTTCAGAGCTTACCATAAATTAAAAAATGCAATATGGAAAGATAAAAATAAGTCATCACACTAAGATGCATTCTGATAGCCCATGAGAAATCAAAAGGTGCCACGTGTTTAGACTTTGAGCTAACTAATCACCTTAGTCACATTCAGATCCTATGAATGTCTAGTTAGAACTAAGGTGGTAGTCACATATCAAAAGGTGGCAATCTTTATATTTAAAGTTAAAATTTGTGGTAGATCAAATTCAAATTAGAACTAAATTTTAATTCTAATGAAATTAAATGCCAAAATCAATAAGCTTGAAGTTACTTAAAACATATACAATTTTGACGAGCTCACCATTAATATGGTATGAACTATTTTCACCATTTATAATGAATTAATTAAATCAATATTTCAAAAGGTTACTAAACTCAACTATTATTACATATATTTTCACTTAAATCTATACAATTTTTTTCCCTACTATTTACAACAAAGCTCGAGCTATTCAAAGATTGCACCTTGGCTACAATTGTTGGAGCTTTAAAGTTATAAAGAGATATACAAGGATGTTGGTTTCTACCAAAAATATTAAAAAATTGGTATAGGTAGGTGTCTCCACCCTAGGTAAGAGCACTTCTTTCAAAAATGATGACATCTAATTCTAATATGGTAATTCAGTTGTTTTTAAATACATATAATTCATCCTCGAGGACCTTAACTCAAGGGACATGAATTACAATAAATTTAATTCAATATATAAATAGCTACAATAGTTGATGAGGATGAAATAATTCCTCACATAATTAAATTAGCTTTGAACATCCTTGTAGTCAATGTTGCCAATCTCGATAAGTCCACAGTGAAGCCAGAGGTCATGCCATGCACTGACCTAGTCTATGGTATATTTGGGAGGATGAGGAGTGAGGATGGGTTACTAAAATAGATAAACCAAGGGATCTTGATCACCTTCATATCAGGTCTAATATTTTAAAAGTATTATGACCTTCCTTCCCAATAAGTAGACTATAACCAGAGTAAAATTGATAACTAGTATGGCATGCACTTCTTAGAGAAAGTCATGGCATCATGGGTAACTAACCGAAAAGGAGTGGTCTTAATATATGACCAAAGGAACATACCTATCCATCAATTTAATGAGTTATTTATTATTGGCCTCACTATCCTCAATAGAATATATGGCAACCCATACATTGGGTATGCAGACATAAGAACTATCCCTCTACTATAGATAATTATAGAGGACCAATAGATTCCCTCAATTGGGTATATTATTAGCAAAAACTTGACATTAAAAATTAATAACACTTGAAAGAATGGTTCCCCATTATACATGATGAGTTATATATTGGATATAATCTACACAACTTGCCAAATAGGCCCCAAGTCATGGTCTCCTAAATAGAAAGAGGCCATGCCCATGTTATTCTCTGCAATGTACATTCACTAATTTAGGTGAAATATAAAGGTGATTATAGAATATTTTTACCTATTTATTTATAAATAAATCACTTAGTGTGAAATTATAAGGGTTCCCCTAGAGGTTAGACAAACACTAAAGGAAATTAGAAGCTATTGGTTATACCCAAATTGCACAATCATCAAGATAAAGGGAGTGTTGGTGGCTCCCCTTAGGTTATCAAGATATTTAACTATGAAAATGGTCAAGGAAGGGATGGATTATCAAATTACACATATATTTTATGGTGTATTCAAGAAAAAAAAGATGAAAATCCCTTACAGACTCCCTATAATCTGGGGAGGACTAAGATCATAAAGTGCTATGATATCATTGTGGCTACAAGGCATAAGGACTCATACCTATTGACTAAGGATAATTTCATACCTTGGGACCCAAACAATGTCATTTCAAAACCTCTTCAAGTTCAAAAAAGATGTGTTGATGGAGTATAAGCAACAAGAAGAGATGCACAAATGGATATATGAAGACACCATAAATGATGAGGTAGTCCTCAAGAATGTAGCTAGAAATAATATTGAGCTAGAAATTAGGATAAATAGGGAGAAGAAGAAAGAATACATTGTAGGGCCTCAACCACCACTAGCCCATAAAAGTATGTTTGATGTAGATTATGAGGAGAGAAAATAAGATGAAGAAGAATACAATGCTCCTCTCATTAGGAATAGGTCATGAAAACCTCTACTATAGGCCATTTAAATCAATCAAGGCATGCCTCCAAGATCTGAGCAAGGAGGATCAAGTGACCAATAATACCCCTCCAAAGGTCTTACATTCATTTATAAATTTTCTATGGGAATTAATATTCAAAGCTTAGATCATCCTAACCTTATTACAATTGACCTTAGTGAATTGCAACAAGGAATCAAGCTCTTAGTGGAATAACTATAGGCATTGGCTAGGAGAAATATAGAGAAGGTTTACAAGAGAAATAAAGAGCCCATGACTGCCATAAGAAGAATAGTGCCTCCTCCATCATCTTCTTAAGTAACTATAGAAGATGAAATCACATCATAAGCTCCCAATGTAATTACTTTCCCATTCCCTCATTCCCCATTTTATTCTACTTCTTCCTCTACTTCCACTTTCATGTTTGTTTCCCCCACCATTATCCCTCCAACAGATTTATTGTGTTCAACTACAACCACCACGTCTAACCAGTCCTCAGCTGATACTAGCATGAGTCAAGCTAGTACTAACTTTGGATTCACTTTTCCCCACTTTATTTCTCAAGCCACTACACATATGGCTTCTTCTTAGGCAACCATAGTAAGTACCTCACTAGCTATTGGTTCAACTACACCCACAAGTCCATTCAAACCCATTTCTAATCAATTCACCTTCTAAAATTCACTCAACATTACCACAATTTCAAAAGTAAGTGTGCCTCCCAAGTCACCTTCATTTTTCCTTGACATGGGCCCTTCCAAATCTCTATTTTAATCACTTGGGTAGTTAGACCAAACAAACTTGTACATCCCTATTATATATTTAACCTCTTTTGCAACTCATTTACCTTTATTTCAACTACCTCCAAAATAACCAATGCATGCTATTGTCCCAAATTGGGTTATCATAAAGGTATTAAGGAAAGAAAGGCCTTACATATTCCTCTCTACTCCTCAAGTTGGGATGAGGTTTGATGTTGCTACTATCTTGATGAAGAGGGTGGTTAGAAGGAAGGTTGATCAGCCATAATTAAGCTCAGTTATGATCCATAAGAGTGAAGAGTCCTTCACTTTGACAAGGAAGAGTAAGGCTAGCCTATAAGAGGTGGAAGAATATGTAGAGGACCCTTTATCCTCAGTTAAATCTCAAGTAGAGTCCAAAATTGCCTTTATGAAGAGAATGCAATAGGATTTTAAAAGGTTAAAAGAACAACCATTACTAAAAGTGCTAGATGGCATTATAATTGAAATAATAAATGTTGTCATCAATGTTTTCAACCTATATAAATTCATGAAGAAGAGAGAGTAATATGGGGTCATAAAATCCAATTTGGTCATTAAACTTAACCAAAATATTACACTTTATGATTCCAAGTTGGAAAACTTGGCTAGAGTTGTAAGAAATAATAAGTTCCCAAACCTAAAGGTTCTTTCACTTGAGGATATCATTCCTATGTAGACCATCCAAATGAATAGGAGAAGTATTTTAATGAAGTGTCTTTATTAGTTCAAGGATGCAATAACATACTTGAAGAAAATTGAATTCAAGATTTCCTTGCTACTGAAGGATGCCATGGTTACTAGGGTAACCAAGCCTAATGGCTCCTTTATAGATGATCAAGAGTTTAGATCCTAAATTAGGGTGCTTTTTTCTAAGTTATAGCATGACATGGACATTGAAAATGATACTACCAAGGTGATGAATATTGGGGCATTTTCCAATCAAAGGTTGGAAAAGGTAGAGGCAATTGAAGAAACATTGAGGCATATGTTTGTAGAACATAAGAAGCTCATTCAAGAAATACCTAACTTATTTTGGTCCATGATCCTAGACTTTTACAGGATAGATCAAGACTACTTATCCTTTGTAGAGGTGTGGACATAGGAAGAGGTGGATAATAAATAGAGACAATAGCAACAAGATGGAAAATATCCTCCTTCAAGACCATAAGAAATATTTAGTTATGTTTTGTAATTTTGAATTAAGAACAATCCATTGTAACATTTTAGACACTTTGATCTATTTGGAAACCTTTTGTGGGCTAACATAAACTTGTATTAGGCATATTTGTGGACTATATATAGGTTTTTCCAACTTATTTGTAATCATAAATAATTTAATTAAAGTAATAGAGCCAAGAATTCAAGAGTTTGTTTGAAGTGTTGTATTATGTGTATCCTATGATTTTTCTTTCTCAGACTTTTAGATGAGTAATAATTTCATTTTTTCTAGATAATTTGGAAATAACATTTATTATATGCATCTTTTATTTTGAGTTTGACACTAATCTAACTAATCTATTAATATATTTGCTTTGTTTTCTTCTCATTTACAATTGAATGTGCTATACATTTTACTATGAATGAGTAATTTTATTTAATATATTCTCTTAGATACATGCATTTAATTTCCTTTGAAGACTCATCTATGTTTATGACTTTGAGTGATGCAATAGAGTTGGTAAGTGTTATTTATATATGTTTTTGCCTTAGAAGTTAAGAGAATTGGTATCATTTATCATCTGAATCAAACCTTCTTTTCTACCTTACCCTTTTCATCTTTGGACCTACCTATGACTCACTTCAGCCTTGTTTATGTAGTAAATGTTCATTGTTTATTTATATTTTTGGAAATAATTAGTGAATTTTATAATAATTTCATAAAGATTATTAAGAACAAATTGTCACTTCATAACATATGTTGTCCCTATAGTAGGGTTTGCTTGTAGACTTCTAAGTGGTAACTATATCTCTACTATTTATGGTATTTCTAGTAGTAATTATGTTAATAACTCAAGACTCAAGTCTTCTAGGACTAAAAATTGAGTTTCTTACTTTCCCCTTATTCCCTAGTGACATAGGGAGAACACTAAGTGCATCAATAGGAAGGGACAAGTTGGTGCTAGAAGGAGGGCCATTATGCAATTAATTTCATGCATATTTATAGAATTTTAGCATATTTTATTAAAATTATGCATAATTGTTTCAAAGTATGAAAATATTATTAAATAACATTAAATATTTACATTATTTACATGAATATTTGCATCATTTGCATAAATCTTTGCATTCTTTGAAGTATTTCATCAAAGTTAGTTTATTCATGAAAATTTGGTGACTAACCTGGATATTGATTTAAATTTGTGCAAAGATAGGTGAAATACCCATTATTTAATCATATTCAAGGTTATTTTCATCATATTTTTAAATATTCACATAAATTTGGTAAAGAATATAGATATTCATAACAATTTGTGCAAAGGTCAATCTCTAGAACCTCATTTACACTAAATATAGGCATTTGAGATCATATTTGTTCTATTTCATTTGGAATTGAGTAATATTTGCATATATTTGTGCCTAAATATGTTTTTAAGTGCTCAATAACTCTTATATTGTTAAATTAGACATGGAATTACTTTAAAATACTAGTTTAACTTCGATCTTTATAAGTTAATGTGAAAGATTAATAATATTTGTGTAGGTACTAGAAACTTTGAGGTCTCAAGACTTAGATCCTCAAAGATCAAGGTAAAGCTAGTTGATCTAAAGTTTTTATATAAATATTGACTAATATTTGTGATATTTATCACTTTTGAATCCATATTTTAAGTTCCTTTGCTCTTAGTACCCATTATACATCTTGGAGTTACCTAGGATTATTATCAAATCTTGATTTAAACCCAGGATCCCTTGGATGTCCTTAGAAACCTATAATAACATTAAAAAAGACAAAGGTAGATGTATGAATTTGAGGACATAGCCAAATTCCCTATCTAACCAAAATTTTCAACCCCTTCATCCATTCATGGGATGGTTAGCTAGTTCATCCATCAATGCCCCTAGACACGTGCATGTTCTGCCAAGAAATCTAGAAAAGTACTTGCCTCTCTTTACCCCCATTAGTAGAGTGACTGATAAAGAACACACAAAGCCCTTTAAGGCATCTTTGAGGCTTCTTAATGTGATTCATGAAGACATGGCTTGTCATCTATTTCCTTTTACATTTTGATATGCCACTTATGATTGGTTCCTCAACTTACCTAAATATTAAATCATGGGATGGGGACAAATTAATGACACTTTTATTTTAAAATTTAGTAGGGAAATTAGCCTAAGAGTTATGTAACAATAGTTTACCACCCTCAAATAGGGCATAAAAGATCCAATAAAAACATTTAATGTAAGGTTACAAAATATGTATACCTTAACATCCCCACCATATAAGCCAATAGATGAATTAGATTTAGATATATACAAGACTGTCTTAGACCCAATGATAGTTGTCTTCTTGAGAAGAACCTTGAATATTAATACATTGCCTTTAGGATATGTTGAGGCCATCCATATTGACAAGGAAATGTACCTATAAGGGCACCCTATCTTTATTATACCAAACTTTGATCCAATGATTCCTTATCTAAATGTCATACCCAACATGAACCAAAATCACCCTACATTAAATAAACTATTAGTGATTAATGAGTTACCTTTGAGCCATGTTGCATCCAACCAACAACTAGGATTCTTTAACCAATCAAATGCTAGAGCACATACCCAAAACAATGTCATCCAAATAATGGTGACTATAAACAAAACCAATGTTTATAATGCAACTAGAAATAAGATCTTAGAGCCTCTAAAGGGGAAAATAGACTCAATACAAAGAACTATTCATAGAATTGCTAATGATTTCTTAGATCTCAATAAACATATGGGAAATACTAGTGAGATTTGTAATAGATATTATAATTTCCATAGATATAATAGACCTTTCAATAAGCCTAATAGAGATAGTGATCCCCCTTTGAGAAAATTACCTAAGATCAACATTTGTGAGATGGCCTTACCCAAATAGTGTTAAGTGCGCAATACAGCTAGACATGGAGAGCTAGATTGTGTTGAGTTTTGCTATGCATTTGAAGCCATTAAGAGCCAAATAGATGGGTTCAAGATGAATCCCATTGACCAAATAATTATAAGAGCTCTGATGATACTAATCATACCTATAGATCCTAAAAAACTATCCTCATGGTTGAGACTTATGACTTTCCTAGTCAAGATGAAAATGATCATGAAGATAATGTTAAGGAAATATATGCTTTCTAACAATATAAAATGAGTAACTATGCCTTGAGAAGTAAAGTTTGAAATCCATCTCTTTCAACTTCCACTCCACCTAATAAACTAGATAACCCTCCTGATGGTAGGACAAATAATAATCCTCCACACCCTAAAGGTAAAGAGAATCATCCAACAATAGAAGCTAATTGTAAAACACCAAAAGGTGGATACAACATAGTAGAAGACATGGATAAGATTAAGGAAAATATAAGATTGCACAAGCTCACTCAAATCACTAAAAAACATGATTTCTTTTAAAATCATTGAATGAAAATCCTAGCTCTAGCAAAGCTAAAACAACTCATTCAAATGTGGTAATGTACATGAGTAAGCATGAGGTTCCACCATTCTTGTTGACTATAAGGATATTTGGTAAGAATCTTCATAATTACTTGATTAATTCTAGTGATTTATCTAACATTATGACTTTAGGAATATATGAAAAATTGGGGTTAAACCCAATCAAATATGAGAAGGTAGTGGTGTAATTGGACAAATCAAGAGTGAAAGTGGTAGGCGAATTATTGAATATTCATGTGCAAATTACCCATGAACCTTGAATCTATCAATTCATTTACATCCAAGTCATTGAAATAAATCCATGAATGGATATATGTCCACTAATTATTCTCACATGTGATTACATTGGCATGGGATTCCTAACCAAATTCGGATTGATCAAGAGCCCAAGATGAAATACATGATTATTGAGTACAAAATAAAGAATGAAAAGGTAAATTACCAATCTTATGGCTTGGGTTCTTACACTTTGGAAACCACTAATGTTGTTGTAGATGAAAAGGTGAAAGAAGAAAGCAAAGGTCCCTAGACATTACACTTTGATGGTGCATGAACTAAATAAGGTTCTGGCATTGGAATTATTTTGATGAATCCCAAAGGAAAATAATATCTATATTCTTATAGATTATAGTTATTTTGCACTAAAAAATTATTAAAATATGAAGCTCTTATTTTAGGACTTCAATTTGCAATTAAACATAAGATTAAGAACTATTAGTCTACAATGATTCTAAATTAGTTGTTGATCAAGTTAGACGTAGATAGCAATGCAAGATTTATTGTCTAAGAAAGAATAAATTTAGAGATTTGGATTTAATTGAATATTTTGACTCATTTAATGTTATTTCCTTTCCTAAGGAGCATATTCAATTGTTAGATGCTATAGCTTTAGTAACAACAAACTGGGTTCATCTAGAGCCTTTAAACTTGTAGGAGTTCACCATGGAGATAATTTCATGCCCCTCTATGATATACAACATCAATAACTTCCAAGTTTTTGATGATGATAATCAAATAATTAACTTCATATGTAGTGTTGGTGTATTCAAATATCACATCATTGATTAACAAGATGAAAGTCCTATGGAAAATTTAAAGGAAAATGAGGATGGAATGATCCAAATCAAAGAGAATATAATCCCCAAAGGCATGATCTCCTTGGAAAGGACGTTTGATCTAGATAAACAAGGAACTAAAGATAAATAACCCAAGGTGAGTGAAAAATATTGTACACAAGTCAACTTTGGAAGTCTCAAGAATGAGAAAAATGTTAACATCAATTTAGTTTACACTGATGAATATCTAAGATAAGTCACTTCCCTTATAACCAAGGTCAAAGATTTCATTGATTGGTCATATGATGGCCTTAAAAATTTGATAATAGTGTGATTACTCACACTATCCCCTTGAAAGAGGCTTAAAAACCCTTTAGGCAAATATAAAGACCAGTAAATCTAGTGCTAGAGCCACTAATTTGTAAATAAGTGAGGAGATTTTTAGATTCAATGATAATCTTATGCATATGACATTTGACATGGGTTGAAAATCTCATCTCAGTCTAAAATAAGAATGGAGAAATCAAGCTCTGTGTTGATTTCAAAAAATTGAATAGATCATTAGAGAAGGACAATTATCCCTTAGCATCTTTAAATGAGGTCATTTAAATAGTGAGTGGGTCTGGAATGATGTCATTTATTAGTAGTTTTTCTAGCCACAACTAAGTCCTAGGGAAAAAGAATGACATAATGAAAACTACCTTCACTACCAAGTGAGGAATGTTTATATAAAAATGAATGCCATTCAAATTAGTCAATACTGGAGAAAATTTCCAATGAGTAATAGACCACACATTCCATGACTTAATTAGTAAGTGCATCATTATATACATGGATGAACTAACAAGTTTTTGAAAAATAGAGGAGATCATATGATGCATTTGGAACAAGTGTTGGAGAAGTACAGAAGTTATAGAATTTATTTAAACCCCAAGAAAAGTATCTTTTATGTAACTAAAGGAAAACTTCTAGAACGTATAATCACCTAGGAGGGTATGACTATTGACCTTGACAGGATAAATGCAATTTCAAAGGTAGAAGTTCCTAATATCAATAAAAAGTTGAAATCATTTTTTGGTAAGATCATTTTTGTAAGAAAATTTATCTCTAGTTTTGTAGAGATTATAAGGCCACTCAACATGATGCTGAAGAAAATACTAAGATTAAATGGACTATTGAAATGAAAAGTGTCTTTCAAGACATAAAGGATGCTATTGTTCAAGTTTCTATTCTAATAAGTCTTGATTTTGGTAAAGATTTCTATCTATACTCTTTTGTTTATGATCACACTATTGTTACTATTTTAACATAGAAAAAAGAGGACAAAGAGCACTTCATATCCTTCATGAGCACCAATTTGAAGAATGTGGAGCTAAAATATCTTATTATGGATAAAAAAGCATACACACTTGTAAAATCTATCAAGAAATTCAATCACTACATCTTGAGGAATAAGACATATGCCATAGTATCCAATTCAATTATCAAGTTGATGCTAGGATAGAATAAACTTGTAGAATTAAGAGGGAAGTGAATGACCAAACTCCAAGAACATTACTTAGAAATAAAATATACTAAATTGGTTATAGGTTAGGGTTTAATCTAGCTCATTTCAAATATTGATCCATGCATTGATGTTTTCCAAGTCAAAGCAAGTCAAGTTCCTTGTGGTAATTGGTATGAAGACATTGTTGACTAGTTGCTGCATGAAGTGTGTTCCCCATACCTTAAAAGGGAGTATAAATGGGCCCTTAGGCTAATATCATCTCAATTTATGATCAAAAGAGGGGTCCTCTATATAAAAAAGTGAGGGGGTCTATTTAAGATGTGTTTCTAGAGCTGAAGCCATATAAATCATGGACAATTTCCATGACAAGCTAGGAAAAAACCATCCTTTAAGGCATACCAATACACACAAGATATTGAGAGATAACTATTATTGGCCAACTATTTTTAACAATTCTCATGCCTATGTGAAAACATGTTACCAATGTCAAGTGTTTGATCAAAGAAAGACAAATGCAATCATGCATTTGAAACTAGTGATTGAAGCAAAACCATTTTCACAATGGGGCTTCAACTTCATAGGAGTAATCAATCCCAACTCCTTGGTGGGACATATGTTTTTACTCATTTCTATAAATTATTAGACTAGGTGGATTGAAGTAGTGGCCACCAAAAACAATAGAGAGATTGATGTCATCAAATTTATTAAAACAAATCTCATTCATTAGTTTTGGATGCTCTTATATTTAGTATGTGATAATGGCCCAACCTTTACATTATCCTAATTCATTGAATTGGTGTATGACAATTAGATAGTCATCAAGTCTGCTTCAAATTACTACCCTTAGGGTAGTGGAGTTGCCAAGTCCACCAATAAAAACTTGATGAATGTTATCAAGAAGTTGGTAGAAAATAAACCTAGAAAATGACATTCCCTACTAAAATATGCTCTATGGGTAGACAAAACTAGATATAAATAGGGACTTAAGGCATCCCCATTGTTACTAGTTTATGTACAACAACCTATTTTTCTAATCCTTCTAAAGTTACCCATAGATGAGTTTATGGTTGAGTACATGGAAGATAATGAAAGAGTGAAATCCCAAATATTGAACATCATCCAAATAGAGGATAAGAGATAAAGCATTGAATAATTTTAATAAGCACCAAGATGTTGTTAAAAGATAGTTTGACACACGAGCCAAAGTTAAAGCATTCTGTACCTTAAACTCAGTCCTACTATGGGATAAGGCCCATGAAAAGAAGGGATAACAAGTTCACTCCTCTCTAAATTAGACCATATCAAGTGACATAAATATTGGGTGAAAATGCATTCAGACTCAAAGACCTACAAGGGAATGACTTATCCTTGCTAGTCAATGGGTATTACATGAAACATTATTTCTCTACTACTTTATCCTAAACTCCAAAAGGATAGTAAGCTTGTTTATATATATAGTAGGTATAAGTAGACTAGTTTCCTTTCTTGATTTGATTTCTTGTTATTTTCTTTCTTGCTTTCCTTCTTTGTTTTCCTATTATTTTCTTTATCACTTTCCTACTTTGCTTTCCTATTGTTTTATTTCTTGATTTCCATTTTATTTTTGTTGTGTGCTATGGCTTAGTAATAAGTCATCTAAACAAGAATTATCTGTCTCAATTTTGTGTTAAATTGACCCTAAAGATGGGAAGAAGGGATTATTGGTATTAAACACTAGTTGTTCAAAGTTTGGAAACCTCTAGTAGTGTTCCAATTTAGAAAATTTAGGTGGGGTAATTAAAAGTTAGTTCTCTCATGAAAATTCCAAGTCATTTTAAGGTTGTAAAATAGTTTAAATGACTTATGTTTTTATTGAACAAGAGTTTGAATCTTTGTGGACCATCATACTATCACTTAAAGTCACCAAATAAATTTTTGGGGTAGAACTTGATATCTGAAAGTGAATTACATTCAAACTATGTGTTGATAAAACCCTACATCTGGCTATTTTGGTTCCCAGCCATGATGGTTTGTGAATGTAGGTAAACAAAATAAAGTGATACATCAATGAAGTGAAATCATAAACTACTTCAAATTCCATGAATGTTCATTTAGGCAATCTATAATGGGGATATGGATGCTTGATTGGCAATAGTGCAAGGCTTGGAGTGGAGCTAAAGGTATTTGTATCTAGCCTATGGATGCTTAGTTAGTATCAAAGCAATGTCTAATCCATGTCGAACTAAGAAAAATATAATTATATAAAATCTAAAACAAAAATGGTTAAGATGATTCATGTTTGATGTTTTTAAGCTTGAAAGTTATAATTTTAAAACCTAATGGCAATGGTTAATAAACCTCAAAGCACACACATAGTATGATTTCCTAGAAGGTTCAAACTCTATTTCCAACTTATGGGATTTCATTAATTCTAAAAAGCAGTTTTGATACTAACTAAAACTCATAATGAGACAAAAAAAATTATTCATTTTTGAATAGAGATCTAGATTATAACATTTTATAATGTTTCCCCATAGAGGTCACCATTTGTTGATGATCAAATACATCATATTCCTAGAATGGGGATCCTCCTTACTTAAAATTCTAAGAAGGACCAATATACCAAGAATACTAAATCATCTAATTGCATATGGATTTTATTTAGTATACCCATACTTGTATTGATACATTTATTGGCTAATTATTCATTTTCCAATAACAATTGACAATTAGAAATATTTTAAATATTGCAAGTCTTATTCAAAGTTTCATTCAAATAATGAATTTTAAATAATTGATAGTTTAAGAGTGTGAAAATAGGGTTTCACCAAGGAAATGTGACATGGATATCCAATGAACATGAATGCAAGGTTCACTAAAAAACTTATTGATCTAATATTGTGTTGTGTTTAAATCATCTACTTGTATAGTTTTGATTTAAACTTGTTTAAATCTATTTAATATGGGTTATGATGGCTTTCAGATCCTAAATTAAATTCTCACTTGGCCTCACATGATTCCAAAATTCAAGTATCAACTTGTAATTCCTCATAAAACATCAAATTTAAGACTATAGATTTAAAGGGACATGTGTCCACCTCACTAAGGTTTTATAATGCCTTAGAGGTCTATCATGCCCTATGAAAGACATTTAAAGTAAATATACAAATTTAATAATCTATGTGGCATCATATGAAGAGATCATGAATAAAATAGCCATTAAAATTCAAATCTTAGGGATAAGTGTCAATATCTTATCTTTCATAAGTAAGCCTAGTAAATTTGAGCCACCATGCATCTCACTACAATTTATAAGCCCATTATATGCCATCGTATGTCTCAAGGATGACCAACCAAACTCAATCATCCTTTCTAGGTGACACATATCCCTTGAGGGTTCACCCAAAACTAACATATGTCCACACCATGTTGCATCTATCTAAATCTCATAAGATCTCATAAGGTAGACATCTAGGTTACACTGAGCCATTTGATCAAGGCTCAATGGTTTACAATTTTTTGAAGATCCTTATAATAATAAAAAGTGGTATAAGAATGAAAAAAAGCTTTTGAGAATGACACATGTCCCTTTTAAACCCACATGATGATGCCGCATGTCATTCATGTGTTCCTTCTATCTAAGATCCACTAGATTACCTTCGAGAGTGACATGTGTCTACCTTGGACCCATGAGATGATTTTTTATGTCATTCTAATGAAGTTATATTCTAAGATCAATGATATCACCTCTGAGAGATATGTGTATCTCCACTCAAGCCATGCAATTGGCACCAAGTTATTGATAGTTGGTTAGATTCCTTCCAAAGGAAATACCTATAAATCAAACCTCCAATATCCTTATGAAGGTGACATCTAATAAACCAAAGACATGAGTTCTATTTGAGAGATCCACTTGGAAAATAAAAGGTTTTATTGGCCACAAGAGTGATGCATGACATTTGTGTGACTAATCAAAACTAAAAAGCCACCTAAGATCTCACCACAAATTTAAAAATACCATATGGTAGGGTACAAATAATTCATCACACTAAGTTACATTATGAAATCCCACGAGCAATCAAAAGATTTCACATGTCTAGAATTTGAGTTGACTAAACACCTTAGTCACATTCAAACGCTGTGAATACCTAGTTGGATCTGAGGTGGTAGCCACATGTCAAAAGGTGGAAATATTTAGCTTTAAATCTAAAATTTTAGATAGATAAAATTCAAACTATAGCTAAGTTTGAATTCTAATTCAATTAAATTCTAAAATCAACAAGCTCAAAGTTGCTCCAAACATATCCAAAGTTGACGAGCTCATATTTAATACAAAATGAACTAGAATTGCCATCTACACTCATTAATTGAAGAAACATTTAAAAAGGCTGCTCAACTTGACTATTATTACATACATTTGCACTTGAAGCTATACACATTTTCTCTTCCTACTATTTATGATAAAGCTTTAGCTATTTAGAGATTATACCCCAGCTACCATTATTGGAGCTCAAAAGTTATAGAGAGATATAAAAAGATGTTGGTTGCTACCTAGAGTATTATAAAAATGACACAAGAAGGTCCCTCTACCCTAGGTAAGAACACCTCTTTTGTAAATTATTATGTCCTATTCAAGTATGAAAATATGATTGTTTTCAAAGACACAGAATTCATCCCCAAGGGCATAAACTTAGGGGAAATACATTATATAAGCATTTACTTTAATATAGAAGCAACTAGGGTAGTTAATGAAGCTAAAAAAATGCCTTACATAATTCATTTAGGTTCACACATCCTTACAATCAATGTTACCAATCAATGAAAGGTCATAGTGAAGACAAAAGTCATGCCATTTATTTACTTAGTTTATGATATCTTTAGGAGGATGAGGTACAAGGATGGGTTGCTCAAATCAATGAACTAAGGGCTATCAATCACCTCCATAGTAGTTCCAATCTTTGAAAATTATTATGACCTTCCTTCCCCATATGTAAACTATAACCAAAGTGAAGTCAATAACGGGTATGAGGTTCACTTCTAGATAAAGTCTTGGCATCATGGGTAACTGACCCAAATAAAGTGGTCTTCATAGATGACTAAGGGAATATACCTATCCATAAATTTAGGAAGGGAGTCAAGATTGGCCTTGTTCTCCTTAATATAATATGTGGATACCCACACATTGGGTATGTATACATAAGAACTATCCTACTGCTATGGATAATCTTAGAGGACCAATAGATTCCCTCAATTGGAGATATTATTAACAACTTGATATATGTAATGAATCAAAATTTCAAGAATGGTGTCCAGTTCTATTTTATGAGTTACCTATTAGATGAAATCTACGTAACTATCCAACTAGGCCTAAACTCATTATCTCTTGAGTGGCAAGAGGTCATGCCCCAACTATTTTATACAATGCACATTCACCAGTTTAGGTGCAATATAAAGGTGATTAAAGAAGTTTTCTACTCAGTTGTTTACAGATCATTCACTGAGTGTGAAATGTTAAGGGTTCCCATGGAAGTTAGATAAAAACTAAAATAAATGGTAAGCTATTGGCTATAAACCAATTATACAGTCATCAGGATAGAGCGAATGATGGTGGATCCCCTTAGGTTAGTAAGATATGTACCTATGAAACTAGTCAAGGAAGAGATGGATTATCAACTTCTACATGGAGTTGATGGAATCTTCAAGAGTAAGAATACAATCCCCCATAAGACTCCTTAGAAGCTAGGGAAGAATAAGATCAAAAGGTGATATGATATCATTATGGATACAAGGCATAAGGAATCATACCTATTTCCTAAGTATGATTTAAGACCTTAGGACCCAAAAAATGTCATTTCAAAACACCTCATCAAGTTTCAAAAATATGTGGTGACAGAATACAAGCACGAAGAAGAGGTGCATAAATGGATATACAAAGACACCATGAATGATGAGGTAATACTCAAGAATGAATCCAAAAATAATATTGAGATGGAAATGAGGATAGATAAGGAAAAGAGGAAAACACATTTTAATGTCTCAACCACCACTATCCCATGGAAGTATGTTTGATGTAGATTATGAGGAGAGACAAGAAGAGGAAGAATAAGACAACATTATTCTCATTAGGAATAGGCCATGTAGACCCCCACTCCAAGCCACTTTAAATAGTTAAGGCATGCCTTCAAGCTCTAAGTAAGGAGGATCAAATGACCAACATGACCCCTCCCAAGGTCCTACATTCATTTCTACATATTCTATGGGAGTTACTTTCCAAATCTTAGATCAACCTAACCTTACTACAATTCACCTTGGTGAATTACAAAAAGGAATCAAGCTCTCAATGGAATAACTACAAACATTGGCTAGAATAAATATAGAGATAGCTTACAGGAGACAAAAAGAGCCCAAGACTACCATGAGAAGAGTAGTGCCTCATTCATCATCTTCTTAAGCAACTTTAGAAATTTCAAGCAAATCACAATCTCCCATTGTAAGTACTTTCCCATTACCTTATTCCCTATTTGATTTTACTTTTACCTCTACTTCCACTTCCATGTTTTCTCCCCCCATCATTACCCCTCCATTGGTTTCATTATATTCAATTATTGCCACCACTTCTACCCAGTCCTTAAATGATACTAACATGAGTCAAGCTAGTACTTCCTTTGGATTCATTTTTTCCTAATTTAATGCCCATGCCTCTACACATGTGGCTTCTTCCCAGATAACCATAACAAGTGTATCACTTTATATTATTTCCATACACCCACGAGGGAATTGAAACTCATTTATAAGAAATTCACCTTTTAAAATCCACTCAACATTACCACATCTACAAAAGTGAGTGTGTCTCCCAAGTTATTTCTATTTGTCCTTAACATGGGCCCTGCCAAATCTATATTTGAATAACTTGGACAATTAAACCCAAAAAACTTATACATCCATGTTTTATCTTTAGCCTCTTACTCAACCCAAGAACCTACATTATATCCACCTCTAACATATCCAATGAATACTACTTCCTTAAATTGGGTTAGAGACATCATATAGGTAGCAAGGAAAGAAATACCTCAAGTAGTCCTCTATACTCCTCAATTTTGGATGAGGTTTGATGATGCCAAAAACATGATGAGGATGGTGGTTAAAAGTTAGGTTGAGTATCTATAGTCAAGATTAGCTATGATCCCTGAGAGTGAAGAGTCCCTCTTCATTTTGATAAAGAAGAGGAAGGCCAACCCTGGATAGGTGGAATAATATGTAGAGGACCCTATGTCCTTAGTTTGAGCTCAAGCAAAGTATACAATTTCCTTAATGAAGGATATGTAGTAGGAGTTGAAAAGGTTAAAGGAATAAGCATTACCAATAGTTACATATGACACTATATTTCAAATCATAAATGTTATCATCAATGTTCTCAACTTATATATAGTCATGAAGAGGAGAAATGAAGATGGGGTCCTTTAATCTAAGGTGGTAGTTAAACTTGACCAAAAACTTGCACTTTATGATGCCAAGTTGGTGAACCTAGTTATAGTTGCAAGAAGCAATAAGTTCTCAAACCTCAAGGTTCTACCACTTTAGGATATCATTCCTATGTAGAGTATCTTGATGAACATGAGAAGGATTTTAAAGAAGTGACTTGATCAAGTCAATAATGCAACTACTTCCTTGGAGAAAATTGAATTCAAGATTGCCTTGGTATTGAAGGATGCCATAGTTACCAGGGTGACCAAGCCTGATGGCTCCTTTATGGATGATCAAGAGTTAAAATTCCTAATAAATTTGCTCATTTATAAGTTCTAATAGGATTTATATAGTGCAAAGAATAATACTGAGATGATGAATATTATGGTATTTACTAGTCAAAGGCTAGACAAGGCATAGATAGTTGAAGGTGCATTGAGGCCTATGCTTGTAGAACATAGGAAGCTCATTGAGGAGATACATAAATTATTTTATCCCATGATCTTAGACTTCACCTAGATAGATCAAGACTAATTATACTATGTATAGGTGTGGATTAAGGAAGAGGTGAATAATAAATAGAGACAATAACAACAACAATCTGGGTAATAACCCCCTTTAGGACCATAAAGAATATTCAGTTATGTTTTGTAATTTTGAATTAGGAATATTATATTATAACATTTTATCCACTTGGTTGTATTTGGGTGCCTTTTATGGGCCGACCTAAACTTGTCTTAGGAATCTTTGTGGCTTATATATATGGGTTTCCCCCTTATTTTTAATCATAAATAATTATTATCAAAATTAATGTAATAGAGCCAAGAATTCAAGAGTTTATCTAAAGTGTTATATTGTGTATATCCTATGATTTTTTTTAATTATACTTTTTGATGAATAATAATTTATTTTATTATATCTAATTTGTAAACAACATTCATTATATGCATTTTTTATTTTGAGTTTGACACTAGGCTCACTAATCTATTAGTATATTTTCTCTATTTTCTTCTCATTTGTAACTAAATGTGCTATGTAATTTATTATGAATGAGTAATTCTATGCAATATATGATCTTAGATACATTCATTTCCTTTATTTTGAATCTTAAAATATTTTTATTTGACTTTGAGTGATGTAATAGAGTTGATAAGCATTAGTTCTACATGGTTTGCCTTAGAAGTTAGGAGAATGTTATCTTTGATCATCTGAAGCAAACCTTCTTTTCTACCTTACCTTTCTCATCTTTAGACCTGTTTATGACTCACTTTATCTTAGTTCATGTTGTAAATATTCATTATTTGTTTATATTTTGGAAAATAATTGGTAAATCTTAGAGTAGTTTTATAAATATTAGCAAGAACAAAGTGTCGTGTCCCTACATTAGGGTCTGCTTACAAATTTCTAAGTGGTGACCATATCTCTATTATTTATGATACTCTAAGTAGTAATTATATTAATAACTTAATCCTTGAGTATTTTAGGACTCAAAATTGAGTTTATTACTTTCCCCTTATTCCTTAGTGACATAAGGAAAATAATAAGTGCATCAGCAAGGGATAAGTTAGTTAGAGGGAAAATTATATCTAGAAAAGTGATGGGGACTAGTCATAACATGATATATAAATATACTTCTATGAGGTTCTTAATATATTAGAGTTGTGTGAACCATCTCTACCCTATGATCAAGAGGAAACATTATAAAATTAGGAATGATATAGGATGGAATACTAGAATACATACTGAAAGATTGAAGCAAAGAGGAATGATAGAGAATAATCTTAGATCAGGCCTGAACAAGACCTCCTAAAAATAGATCATCTAAGGTATAACCATAATCATAATTATGGGTATGAATGTTGATGTCATAGGTAGGGATAACCTTTTCATTTGATGTGGTGTGATAAATGGAATGTCAAGTCTTGGTTAAGACAATGGGTATATCATCACAAGGTGGTTGATGAGAACGAGGTTAAAAAGAAGCAGAAAGTTGAGATATTAGATGAGGTGAGAGATCTAAGGTTTTAATCTTGAGATTGATCATGTTGGGCTCATCATCATCATATTATAAGAGGTTAGGGGGTATATTATTGATGATTTTAGGGTGACCATTGTAATCTTGGGTGGAATTGATAGGAAATTTAAATCGTTTAGATTCACAAAATGGAATGCTTAGAAAGGTTTTAAGGGTAAGAATATTGAATACACCATGGTATTGAAATTTTTTAAAATTACAATGATTAGTATCACCTTGAATCCTATACATGGCTCTACTATGAGGAAATTTGACACATTGGCTATTGAAAGAGGTAACTACCCTCATGTGATGAGTCCATGGCCTACTAAGAAAAATGTTATAGGATAGAGGAAAGTTGAAGATCATCACCTTCGCATGGATGGTGATAGGTGGGAGGGTAATGGGGAGCACACAAAACCTAAAGGGGACATTTAACTTTGGTCATAGTCTTGACATGTTCTACGTGTGGATTTAAGATTGCATTCATAATATCTAAGGGTTTTGATAAAGTCAAGAGAAGCAATGCAAGTGCTAGAAACTTTGTCAATCAAGGCATGCTTGACTTGGATATCACCAATTTGGATACTAATAAAAAAGGAGGATCATATGCACAAAGAATAATCTCATATGGGATCATATAAGTAATGGAAAATTTGAGGGAAAGATAAGTGTCCATTGTTTCATCAAATATATGGACATCTCATCACACTATTGTAAAATTGTATCTTCTAATATAGATAAGGTGGCTTCACATCCTTCTAAGGGAGGATGAGGTATTTTCATTTCAAAAAAAATCTACATGAGATGATAATTATGATGTGGAGAGGTCCACATAAGTTTCAAAAATGGGATTTGAGATGGGAGGTTAGTAAGTTCTACGATAGGATCCCACTCATCATAACCCATAATAAGACTATTAGAAATAGGTGAATAGTGTTGAATGAGGTCATCAAAAGGATAAACCAAAGTGCATGTGAATTTATGTTGATAAGAGGTTAAAGTTTTAATTGGAGGACAAGTTTTTGTATTATCTTGAGAGGATGGAGAAGTTGATGTAGGCTTGGTTTGAGAAGTGTTTAGAGAGTTGGAGTATCATTGGTGATAAGTTAATAAGTTATAGGGATGGTATAAATGGAATGAGAAGTGTTATCTAAGGGAGGTGTTGGAATTGGTTCATCAAAGGAGATGAGGTCTTCTTTCCCCAACTTGATTAGGTGATTTAGAAAATAATCTTGGATAACATGAAATATGCAAGATAATTGAGGTGTGTGGATGGATTGAAGATCAATGATATCAACCACCCTTAAAATGTTAGTCATATTGACCACATTATCTTTATAAGTTAGGTCAAGAAGACTATCAACATTATTGGTAGAAGGGGTAGGATTTTCTTGGTTATCTTGGTAATTTAGAAGATGATATTTATAGATGGCTAAATGAGTATTATCCTAGTTCAAAGCTTGAGATTTAGTTTGTGTTTCATGGGTTTTGAAAGTAATGTCATAGGCTGCTTGTCATTTATGAATGATAGAATCATGGTCAAAATAGGGACCAAGAAGGAAATCCATATCCAAATTATGAAGTTACCTATAGATCTCATGAGAATGACCCCAACTAGCATGGAACCAACAAAATTTATTTAGATCATACCAATATTTCATGGGTTAAGTAGGATCAAGTTCTCATGGTAGAGGCCTTGGTAAAAGTTTTTATAATTCTACTAAGGATAAAGGTTTATGAATATTAATGATATTAGTTGAAGATAAATGAGGGTTTTCAATGTGGTTAGGATGGGAATCTTGTTTTATAGTTTGGGATTGAATAATATGAACGGTATCATAAGATTCGGTGACACTATCATTGGTATCATGATAATTCTTATTCTTAAGTAACATGTGAGTACCCATAAAAGGTAAGGATGGCTTGAATTAACACATAATAAATTATTGACACTTGGATTTGTCAATGGCCTCTTCCAAAGTATGTGGAGAGATATTAGACTCAATATTATAACTTGGGAAAAAGAGCATTTTTAAATAGATGAAAGAGGTTTTCATCTGCCATATTATGTTTACATTTATTAGACAAGGTCTTCCATCAATCAATGAAATCTTGTGCAGTTATAGTCTCAAGTTTCTTACAATTGATAAAATGGGCCAATGTATTCTTAGGGAGATCACTAGTTTAGAATTATTGGACTATAACATTGACTAAGTCTTCCAAACTAATGAATGAATAAGGTTTGAGTCAGTTGTACCAATCTAAAACATCACCCATGATATTTTTTAATAATAAATTTGTAAAAAAAATGTATTTAACTTGACCTAGCCTTTATATAGATTTTTAAATGTTTTAAAATGAAGAGTAGGATCAATTAACCCATTGTAAGAAATAGTAAGGGTGATACCTCCTATATCGATATTGGCAATTTGAGACGTAAGAGGCTCATTTTGAAGATTATTGATTTTTTTAATTAAAAATAGGAGGTTGAAGGATAAGATTACCATGGGAATACTATATAGGAGGTGGGGGAGCCTATTGATTATGTGTTACCTATGGCATTTATTGAGGGTGGGCTTGAAGATGTATAAGATGATTTTTCATTTACATCATTTGATTTGCATTGTTAGTTTGAAAAGCATTCATTTGATTAAGAGTTAGTAATAGAAGTTGATGGGTTTGATTTTCATTATTATTTGAAGCATTAGAGTTGGTAGTAATGGCTTGGGTACCACTATGGGTGTTAGTAGGAGCTTCATAAACATTGTTAGTAACTGAGGCACTAGTGGTATAATTTTCTTGTGTGGCAAAGATGGACTAGTAGAGGAAAGAAAAGGAACATCACCAAAGGCATGATTACCATGGGTAGAAAATGATGAACTGTGGAAAAATTGAGAAGAGTGGGTTTAGGAAGAGGCCCACTAGATATAAAACCTACCATGTTAGTAGAGATACTCGGCATGGAGGTAAACGAAATCAAAGAATAAGAAGTCATTATATGAGAAAGGGGTCAAAATAGAGGGAAGAGGTTGGGAATAAAAGAAGATAGTATCCAAAAATCCATGTGAGAATATGGGATAAGGTGACTGGGGCTCCTCGACTTGAGAACTTATCATGAGATTGTAAATAGTAAAAAGATCATTTCCTCGATGTTAAGGAAACTCATTTATGAGGAAGAGAATTTCTAGGGTATAATATAATTTGGGTTGATATTAAAATGAGAATAGATTATTATAAATAAAAGAGTAATAAGGAGGGGTCCCATAGTTTGTAGTGTGAGTGGTTACATGAACATTACATTCATCTAGGGTAGGAGCCATAAAATGCTTATGGGAAAACCTATTAAGGTTGGTAGGACTCATCATATTTGTTGAATTCAACTTAGTGTTTTGTTCAAATAGAAAGTTCATAATGTAAGAGGGATATTATGAAGGAAAAGTTGATGAAAAATCAAGGAGAGACAAGAGGCAAATAAGATTATAGAGTTGACCAAGTTGATGTGGTATTGAAAATAGGGTATAAAAACTAAGCCAACAAGGATATAAAGTTGACCAAGTTAATTTAATAATATAATCTATGATAAAGTACAACCTGATAATGATACAAAGTTGACCAAGTTGACTTAGTATTGTAACCTAAGAGGTAAAAAAGAGTATTAGATCAACCATGTTGACTCATTACTATAGTCAGGGAAAAATTTACTATGTAAGAGACTATCAAACAAAACAACAATATATTGAAAATAGGGAAATTTTTTGTAATGAAATTTAAATCAATAAATGTAAGTAAAAACATAAACAATTAGATCAAATGGAATGATCCAATTAGGGCACACAACATAAAACCTTACACCAACATTGGCCAATACAAGTTTTTATGATACAACATACAATGAGTAAAGATCAAGCATTCAACTAAAAAGTAAATGATAACTAAGTGGTCATCTTGAATGTTGTTAGATTATTATAAAGTGTTATTTTAAGTGTGACAGGGAAGTTGGCTGAAATTAAGGAACTAGAAATTAATTTATGGATGGTTTCAAGATGTTTAGGATCAAAGGGATCTATGTTGGCAATGGTATTAGCTTGGTATACAAGCCTACCCCCTCACTTCACAATCCAAAAATAGTAAGGGTGTCAGGTGTTTTGCCAATATATATCATTAACCACATGTTTATACTTGGCCAGGAAACCAAGTCAGCTTCCCCCTTGGTGATGAAATCTAAGTAGGTAGGCCTTGGGTAGACAAATTTTTTAAGTGCATTTTGAAATTATGTGATTTGGTAGTATGTGAAAGAAAGAGAAAAATAGTGCAAATAAATGGTATATTTAAAAATCACCTAGTTAAACTATGTGAGCTAATATAAGCATGTAAATAAATAAAAATGAAAGTGTGAATTAATTATTAGCATATAGTTGTTAATTCCCAATTTAAGCATGGTACATATTCAATTCAAAAGACATTGTATGCATATATTATATAATAGAGTTGACTGGGTTGATACTATTATATAGAAGGAAGAGTCCTTAAGAACTAAGTCCACCAAGTTGACCTAGTGTTTTAGATAGAAGATAAATGACAAAACTAGGTTGACCATGTTGACCTAGTTTATTATAAGATTGTAGTTTTGAAGAATTCAAAATTGTGTAAAATATAACTATAATGAAGAATTTAATTGAAAGAGAGAAAGAATAGAACCTTGGTGGGTTAGAATATGCTAAGGATTGTGAAATTTATATTGAAGTGACTTGATTGCTACTTACAAGTTTTTCCAAATGTGTCAACTGGGTCAACCTAGTTCTACAATTCTCTATTTGCTGAAGCCTATTTAAGATGATTGAGTTGACTTGGATTGTTATTTGGAAGCTAATTATGATACAAATTTAACTTACATGACTTAGTTTACTATTATGGAGATAAATAAAAGATGAATTTAACCCATTTGACATATTCTATTATCTACAACTAAATTAGATCACTATGTTGACCTATTCGATCTAGTAACCTATATCTCATGAAGATCTACATAGAAAGAATAGAGTCATTTTGATGCAATTGTGTGTTAAACGTATGCACAAAAGTTATAAACTATACCAACTTGGTCGACCTAGTATCAAAAGTATATAAAAATAATAAAATGATAGAAATGAAAAGCATGAAAGAAAAACTATAAGGATTAGATTCATGTTAGGTTCACTAGAATGTATGCAATAATAAATGCATCAGATTGTAATAATAAATGCATCAGATCTACAAATCAATCCTATCTCAGAGAAGCTAGATCCTAATTACACTTTTAATTTGGGATACATTATATAATCAGGGTCATGACCAATATCGATCCTCTAGACCTAATTAAGGCACCTCTTACCATAATAATATCACTAGGGAGGGTTCTAAAGCCTCCATTCAAACAAAACTATGCAATAACCCTAACTAGATCCTATGTTTTCATATTCATTAAATTAATAACAAGTAAAACAAAAATCTAATATAGTGCTCACCAAATCTTGTATCATAAATTGAGGGTATTAAGTAACAAAATTAAGCATGCATAGAAGACATATACTCACATCAATGTATATGTAATCCTAATGCATGGAAGATAAGTGTAAATGTATATCTATCTACTTTTATAAATGAGTAAAAAAATTAGGAAAACTTACCTTTGAATATGATCCTATCGAGCCTTAATCTCTCCCTTGGCCAAGGTGCTTCATAAGAGGTTATTATGGTATGTAAGGATGATAAGTATAAATCATCTCTAAGGTACACAACCTATCAATGCTGTAGACACCACAAATGTGTCTACACCTTTCGTTCTCCCCCCTTGTCCACCTCGACCCATATCCTAACCCTTGTCCTAGTCCCCTCCATTCATTAAATTAAAATAACTTAAAACATTTTAATTTAGTGGCCCCCTTTCCACCTCACCCTTGCCACCTTGCCACCTTGGATCCTCCCTTGAATCCCTCCACCTTCCCCCTAGCATTTATTATGCCAAATATCCTCATTATCTTCCCCCCACGCCCATTTAAGCATCCTCATGACCGTTCTTCCCACAACCCCTCGCCCGGCGGCGTGCAAGAATGGGCAGAGGCTATTTTTAGTCTCTGTCCCCATTCTGCCACCGTCGACATCGGTGACCCTTCAGCCGACGTCAGTGAAACTGCCGGTGTCGGTAGCCTTCAATACCCCTTTCTGCATCTGTTACAGCCCCTGGACCTTGGAGCTTGCAAAACTGAATTCTCTTCACTCTCTGCGTCTCTCTCTGGTATCCCGGCTCTTGAATCTTTGCATCAGACCCTTGTATCCGTCCTTTCACTTGACCTCTCTGCCAATCAATCTGACTCTCTCCCTCAGGTAAACAGCAAGCTTATGCAAGTGAACAATCGGGATTCTTCATCAGCAACAGGGTTCACATCCGGCATCATCAACAACAAGATCAACACCTTCTTCAGTAGGGCATAGGTAAGTACTCTGTTTGTTTTCTTTATGCTTTCTAGTCATCTACTTTTAAACTAGATTCAGTACCTCTTTTCCCCAACCCAGAGTGCTAACCAAACCAGGCAGACCCAGATTCCTATCTCTCTGATCAGCCTCCTTTATCTCTCTATCCCTTTTCGACATTTTGTCCATTATCCCAAGACCTCTGCATAGACCTTCAACTAAAACCAGACTTCTCCTAGACCATTTTGTACGTCCACAGACCAAGCCCGGACCAGACTCTGTCTAGACTCGACCAGAACCTACCTAAAACCCCATCCAAGCCTATTGCCCTGACCGACGCCAGTCATTACCTCGATCGATGTCGGCAGAATAACCGACATCGGCAGACCCGACAATCGACGCCGGTAAGACCACCGACGCCGGTGACTGAAACCAGTCTGACAGCTTCTTCCAGGTAAGCCTTTGCTTTCTTTTCTCTTTTAGTTTGCTATCATTTCAGTCTATTTTAGCATTCTATCATTTATCAGTCATTTATCTATTATCAAAATAGTGGGTTGACCTCCCTCAAGGAAGTTCTCATACTTCTGGGAACAAGCTTTCGCTTGGCAACCCACCGCCTATCCATCTAACGCCTTTTTGTCCAAGTTTTCTTCTTTGCAGGTGTCATTCCTCCACATCCAAAGAGGAGTGCCCACAACATCTAGATTACGGTGTGTGATCTTCATCTAGGTACTTCACATGCCTTGTCCATTATCTCTTTAGTTTCTTCTCTCTCTTGAATCTAAAAAAGTGAATTAGCGATAGAAACATTCTGGCACGCCCGGTGGGACCCTAGGTTCCTCTTGGGTTCCTTTTCTTCTTCATTCATTTAGGAGCATTAGGTTCTTACCTTTCCTCCTCCTTTCCTTCTCAATGACACTATAAGCAGGAATTTAAAAAGAATCTTTCTTTTCTTTCTTGCACATTCTAGACTAGTCCAACTTTATACTCTCAACCCTTTCTCAAACTTGTCTTCATAACAAACATCACATTTCGACTTGGGCATTAAAACACTTTGCATTCATTTCTGCTTGTGTTTGCATCTTCTTAGTCCACATCTAGTAACTTAGACGCATATTGAATAAATCGTAGACACTTGATGTTACACTACCAAACCACATGCACTAAAACGAACATAAAACTTACTTGAGACAAGGCCCGACTGGGATTTCATCCCCCAGCGGATACCTTACCCGTCCCGGTGACCCTACTTGAATTTCATCACCAAGGGGGAAGCCAACTCTGTTCTCTGGCGGAGGATAAACTCTAGGCGAGGTATATCTTGGCTAAGCGAGACCAGCTAACCACTGAAATCGTGAAGTGAGGGGAGCTTGCTCCTTAGCACCAGGCCACGTACCAGACCCTAACACAGATTTTTGAGCACCTAAAACAAGACCCGAAACCAGCTCTAGACTTCTTCTTCTAGGACCTTCTTGACAGCCAATCTCCCCAAACATTCATCTAAGGCATAAGCCATAAGATTCTAAAGTTAATTCCTAGGATTTATCGCTTAGGCTTGTCTGTCTCTCTTTGTTTTCCTCTTCTCATTTGTTTGTTTGAGTGAGTGAGGACGCTTTCTTCATTATTTTTCCAAGAATCTTCAAATCTTTTGGTTCTCTGAAAAACACAGTCACCGGCATCGGTTATTCCACCGACGTCGGCCTTCCCCAGTCACCGACATCGGTTCTATCACCGACGTCAGCTTTCCTCTCTTACCGGCAGCGATTATCTGACCGACGTCGGCTATCTTCCTTACCGACATCAGTTTTTAAACTGACGTTGGTCTCTGTCACTGTCCTTTTTTTCCCCAAACCAGCAACCTAAAACCTGTCCCTTCTCTGTCAAAAACTCCATTCTAAGTTTCTAGAACTGCAAGAACACAGTTTTTGGAATCTGACCCTCCTTTTTGACCACGCTCCCTCGTCCCTAACCAGTCCTATCATGGAGTTCCACTCAGAGACTGAAAGAACTCCTACAGGACTGACCCCGACCCTGACCCCGACTCAAATTCCCATCATCCCTGAAGGGGACCCAGATTTTGAGAGATTCTTGGACCTCAATATCGCAGCCCTCCAAAACTATCTCACAAGAAACCCAACGCGAGACCTTTCGGGTGACGTGGCGACGACATCCACACCATTCACCACCCAACCCTTTATGACTCAGCCTTTCACCTCAACTATTAACCCAATCATGGCCAATATGAAAAGTTTGGCCTCCCCGTCTATTTTTAGACCGACCTCCATCGGGGTTCTATTACCCCCTCAACCACCTGCAATTCAACCAAGTTCTACATCATATCAGAACTTGATTGTCTCGACCCCTCACACTCTTGCGCCCACAAATGTAGGAGTGCCAACCTCTCTTTTTACCAGTGCCGCCATTCAACTACCTTTGGCAGTGCCCAGTCAACTTATACCTTCGACCTTCATAACGCAACCACCTTTAGCCTCCACTTCTGCCCCTGTGACTAGTCATCCATACATTGTACAACTGACTATGTCACACGCCTTCTCTAGCCTCTTCCAAGTGCCTTACAACCTAGGGGGCACTTAACCCGCCAATCCGTCAGCAGACATCATTAAGATGCTGATGGATAAAATGTCCAGTCTCGAAGCCTCCATTTTTGGCTCAAGCAATGTCCTGTCTTATGACCAGATTTGCAACGAACCCATCCATCCTTTCGTCCCTATTTGACCATATCCTAACCATTGGGAGCTTCTTAAATTCACTCACTTTCAGAGTAAGGAAGACCCACAACAACATCTACGGGCATTTAGACATGCTTGTTATCTTATTGCCCATGACGATGCGTTACTTTTACGCACGTTCCCTATGTCGCTTTCTGGCCCAGCCCTTGACTGGTATAGTTCTCTTGCCAGACACTCTATCTTTTCATTCATCCAACTCGCCCAACTATTTCTTGACCATTTCTCAATCAACATCACCAAACAAGTCTCAATCATAGACCTTTACTCCATCAGGCAATTTGACGATGAATCTGTAGTCGATTTTGTCGCTCGTTGGAGGGGCCTGATTAACCAGCTCTCCTTCTCTTTGCCTCAACCTGAGCTCATCGAGCTCTTCTCTCGAGCATGTGCCAGACACATCTCTTCTACTTTGTGGATTTAGACATTCCGCACTTTTGATGAAGCTTTCATCATGGCCTGAAAGCTCGAACTCTGTGCCCTTGAAGAAGATAAGGTCAAATTGCGTAATACCAACGCAAAATCTACTGGCCATTCTTCTTCCAGACCTTCTTCTTCTGCCAACTCCAAGTCCAAAGGAGTGGCCAACACTATGGTCATTAGATCACCATCCTCAACAACAACGAATTATTCCCAACCTTTGACATCTTCCAGCATTACCAAACAATTCCAACAACAGTATATCAAGCATTCTTACACTCCACTTGGGGAACCATATGCTTCCGTTTTGGAAAAACTTCTCAAGCAGGGGGTCCTCAATCTCCCTCCAATCCAACCACCTCAATTTGACCCCTCTAAAGCCCTCCCTACATGGTATAGAGAGGCCGACTTCTGCCACTTTCACCGCATCCAAGGCCATGACATTGACAACTGCCAAACTTTCAAAAACATCATCCAAGACATGATCGACAAGGGGGATCTTGTTTTAGATAACCCGAATGCCCCACCCAATCAACATATCGACATCTTCAAACACCCTTTTCCAAATCATCCACCTACTTAGAGCAACGTCCAAACCATAACCAAAGATTCTCATGACCATGACATTCACACGATTAACACTATCTTACCTCTTGTCTCTGACCAATCTCTTTCACAAGTAGAAGAGTCTTCTTCTCCTATTCGTCTATCACAAGATGAAGAACCCTCTTCTCCTATTAGTCCTTCATCTATTTCTCCTATATTGGAGGATGCCTTGACCACACCTACACCATTAAGCCCACCTCCATCCGAAGACCCTACCTTGCCTACTCCTCAAATACAAGTAGAAGGCACGATCATCCATGCCCTTTGCCCACTTGAGGAGCCACACTCTCCTATTTCTTCTCTACCAAGAGAAGAACCAGTCTCTTTACCCATTTCAATCGAGGAAGACCCAGTCATGATTTCCTCTTGCCCTTTGCCTAAGATTATTACATCTCACTCACCTTTGTCCACATCCAAACCCAAACCCACATCTAACCTTGCCTCACACAATAGTGACCCTCGACCCAAACTAACGAAAGTCACTAGACCACATCGGAGAACTCCTCCACCTTCGTCATTGCCTTCAATCTTGGGCCCGCATCCGTCCACTTTAATAGGAGTACTGCCTACTCCCATCCTTCACAGAGGCACGTCGCCTCCATTACTCCCTCAACCCATCAAACATATATCTCCCTCAAACCATCGACTAACGCCTCTTATGCCTCTTAAACCAAAGTCATCAACCCCTACTGTAATAAGACATCTAGACCCATTAGCAAGCTCTTATACCTTGCTTTTACGGCAATTGTTGCAGTCCTCTCACCTCGACCTCCCGCCTCTCAGACCATATCAATCTCTCAGACCAAAACCACCCTGGTTCGACCACACTTGCATTTGCGCATATCATCGCACACCTGGACACGACACGGAGCATTGTTGTGCCCTCAAGGTTGCCATTCACCAATGTCTAGCGAATGACACCTCTCTTCTCGACCACGTTATCAATAAACCCTCAACACCGCATCTCTCATCGACTCTTAGATCAAGACCCTCTTGGTTCGACAAATCTAAATTTTGCAACTATCATCACACTCTAAGACATGACACTGAGCATTGTTGTGCTCTCAAAGCTGTCATTTGTCAACAACGGAGAAATGATTTCCTTCTCACCAAGGACCCCTTTAACCACCTCTTCGACAAAACATCAACCCCGACCCATGCCTCTCTAACCTCATCACCTAAATCGGGATCTCCATGACAGATTATGGTCCCTTTATCACCTTTGACCCCATTATTTGACATTAACATAGTCCATTTAATCACCAAGCCTCAGTCAACCTTGACTAATCTATCCAACATTCTCCCTAAGCGACTGGGGGAATCCAACCTTATCCTAACTTTGATCAAACATTCAACCAAACCTCGACCAAGTCTCGACCAACCATCGACCATGACATCGACCATAACCTTACCAAACCTTCGACCAAACCTTCGACAAACTTTGACCAAACATTTTACCACACTTCAACCAACTCTCGACCAATCAACAATCAAATATCATTCAACCAATCCTTTTTATCTAAAATATTCAACCAGACCTCTCGACCAAACATTCAACCTTTTTCAACCAACCAACGACAATGTCAACCAACTTCACATCCATTAATCAACACTTGACCAATCTCGAAAGAGGCAAATTGGGGCAAGTTTGCTTCTAATTGACTCAGACCTTAACGCACTAGCATGGCCCAGGGACTTATCAGACCTTGAGCCCCCCTTTCTGTCTTGCATCTTCGACCATTTCTACTGTTAGTCGAGTGTTCGATCACTTGACGTTTTACTTGAGCTCGTCCCTTGAGCAACCCCTTGTCATTGTCATTCCTTTTCCTATCAACCCTACTTCCTAACACTTGTCAACCCTTTTTTGTCAAGCAGTAATGCTTTGTCCTAATAAAAGGGAACCCTTAAACCTCTACAGGCTCGTCCATGGCCAAACTTCAATCAATAATTATGTCAAAAATAATATATCATACCAGGTCATAAAACACTCTAAATGTACACTGCTCCCTCGAAGGATAGCTACATAATTACTGTATTACTAGACTAATCCCTTGAAGGACAGCTAGGCCAACTTATCAAACATTTAAAGCAAAAATATAGACAACTCCCTCGAAGGATGGCTATGACTAAATCTTACTACAAACAGCAACCTTTCTTAGAAGCTTCCCGCATTGATCAGCTTCGCAACATGACCACTCAATTAAAAGACATCTCTATGTAGGCTTCCCGCATCGATCAGCCTGCACCAAAAACAAAACAAAAAAAAAAAAAAAAAGAAAAAAAAAAAAAAAAAAACGGGTCATGGACTTGACTTGTAGTTGTCTCAGGGTCTCCTATAAAAAGGGGCAAGGTTATTCCTGCTCTTAAACTGGGTTACCCTATCCACCTCCTATCACCTGCTCAGGGGACTTCGAGCTCACTTTAATGTCAAAGTGATTCGATTACCGTTCTAACACCACACTGGTCAACGACGTAATGCATGAACGGGGCTTTGGTTCTAATAACCCCTATCTATGCATCCTTTTTGGTCCTTGTCAATGAAATAACGATTTGTCTTTCATCTTTTCTCTACACTTTGGTCACATTTAACCACATCAATTGTTGACTCATCTTTAACCAAGCTATTTTCATCATTTTCAGCCGACATCATCCTAGTCCATTTCACATAATTTATATGGACACCAATACACATGGAAATTACCGACCAGACCCAATTTATGTTAAGCATAAACCAATACTTGCTGAAGCATAAATAGACTTCCATTCATTTTTAGCATACATCCATCACGACTATGGAAACTTGCTAGAGATGAAAGCCTCTCGACCAATATGACATCCGTAGCATCATCTTACCCTCATCATTTTGACACTTGACCACATCAATCATTGATCAATCAGACCTTTTGTCCGAACTACATTGGCCTGAGGCCCTTCACACAAGGGCTATGTAGGCAGCACTCAGATCACATGACATTTTTTGAGGTTAGCTTGGCCACATCCTTTCGTCCATCCATCCCCTTGACTAATGACCATCCTTCAACCTTTGACCACTTCCAAGACAATGTTGCCTTGGTTGTTTTTGCGCATATGCTACCTCACGACTGGTTAGCAGAATTGTCCACAGACCCTATTTTTGACCCTTCACAAGTATAGGATCATGAGCCAGTTGATCCCTACTACTTGTGGCACTTTCGTGTTTTTGGGAGCACTTCCTGAGCCTGGGATACCTGGAACACGACGACCATTTGGAGCTTCAGCTTAGATTGAGTGACCCGATCAGTAGACGACTAAATGCTGGGGCCTGGTTACCTCAATTTTGGCACTCCTTGACCCTCGACATGCGACAATTTGACCCGACTATCCCATGAAGTGGTATACGCGCAATCACGACTATTGCAGCATTTTCGCTCACACTCTTCTATCCATTTCTCTGTCAAATCGACACTCGATCTTTGGTTCCCTTCTCTTGACTATCGCTTTGAGGGGGGAACACCTCATCCTTTTCTTGGGGCAACCAACTCCTGTTTTTGTCTTGCAGTTCGTCAAGAACAACCAACAAGACAAAAAGGTGCAAATGTAGACACCATAAATGTGTCTACACCTTTCGTTCTCCCCCCTTGTCCACCTCGACCCATATCCTAACCCTTGTCCTAGTCCCCTCCATTTATTAAATTAAAATAACTTAAAACATTTTAATTTAGTGGCCCCCTTTCCACCTCACCCTTGCCACCTTGCCACCTTGGATCCTCCCTTGAATCCCTCCACCTTCCCCCTAGCATTTATTATGCCAAATATCCTCATTATCTTCCCCCCACGCCCATTTAAGCACCCTCATGACCATTCTTCCCATAACCCCTCGCCCGGCGGCGTGTAAGAATGGGCAGAGGCTATTTTTAGTCTCTGTCCCCATTCTACCACCACCGACGTCGGCGACCCTTCGACTGATGTCGACAAAACTGTCAGCGTCGGCAGCCTTCAATACCCCTTTCTACATCCGTTGCAGCCCCTGGACCTTGGAGCTCGCAAAATTGAATTCTCTTCGCTCTCTGCATCTCTCTCTGGTATCCCGGCTCTTGAATCTTTGCATCAGACCCTTGTATCCATCCTTTCACTTGACCTCTCTGCCAATCAATCTGACTCTCTCCCTCAGGTACACAGCAAGCTTCTGCAAGTGAATAACAGGGATTCTTCATCAGCAACAGGGTTCACATCTGGCATCATCAACAACAAGATCAACACCTTCTTCAGCAGGGCACAGGTAAGTACTCTGTTTGTTTTCTTTATACTTTCTAGTCATCTGCTTTTAAACTAGATTCAGTACCTCTTTTCCCCAACCCAGAGTGCTAACCAAACCAGGCAGACCTAGATTCCTATCTCTCTAATCGGCCTCCTTTATCTCTCTATCCCTTTTTGACATTTTGTCCATTATCCCAAGACCTCTGCACAGACCTTCAACTAAAACCAGACTTCTCCTAGACCATTTTGTACGTCCACAGACCAAGCCCGGACCAGACTCTGTCCAGACTTGACCAGAACCTGCCTAAAACCCCATCCAAGCCTATTGCCCCGACCGACGCCAGTCATTACCTCGATCGACGTCGGCAGAATAACCGACATTGGTAGACCCGACAATCGACGCAAGTAAGACCACCGACGCCGGTGACTGAAACCAGTCTGACAGCTTCTTCCAGGTAAACCTTTGCTTTCTTTTCTCTTTCAGTTTGCTATCATTTCAGTCTATTTTAGCATTCTGTCATTTATCAGTCATTTATTTGTTATCAAAATAGTGGGTTGACCTCCCTCAAGGAAGTTCTCATACTTCTGGGAACAAGCTTTCACTTGGCAACCCACCGCCTATCCATCTAACGCCTTTTTGTCCAAGTTTTCTTCTTTACAGGTGTCATTCCTCCACAACCAAAGAGGAGTACCCACAACGTCTGGATTATGGTGCGCGATCTTCATCCAGGTACTTCACATGCCTTGTCCATTATCGCTTTAGTTTCTTCTCTCTCTTGAATCTGAAAAAGCGAATTAGCGATAGAAACAAATGCATCCAAAAGGCTTCTCCACAAGACAAGATCTATAACTCCAAAGAAAGTATGAAACCCTAACCCTACTCCTCAAATAAAATGGTGGATAAGCATATGAAAAATATATCTTACTTCTTCTTCTTCTTCTCTTATCTTAAAAGTAGCAAAATTATTGTGTTTATATAGTGGATCTAACCCTAAACCCTTTTGAAATTTTTGATCGATAGGGTCGACTCGGTCATCTTAGTATTGTTATTTATAAAAACTCACTAGGTCACGAACTAGGTCAGCCAAAAGCTATCTTAGACCCTAAATATATTTTTTTCAATAAGAGTACAAGGTTGACACAATTGACATAGTCATGTAAATTTTCAAAAGAGGTTTTATGTTAGGAAAATGGCTACTAAGGTGGTAAATGACTAGAGGAGTGTGAAAAAGAGAGAGCCAAGATTAGGGGAATGGTTTTTGGGAGACAAGTGTGTAGATAGAAAGTGGAAAAAGGGGGAAAATATTATGAACCACCAATGGTCTACCCACCCCTTTCCAAATACACCCCTTAAGTCATGCACTTAGAGAGATTGAGACTCAAAAGGTTCTTGGAAGATAGAGATCATTAGTAATTGATAAAAGTTTAAAAATATTATGTATATACAAAACCCATCCTTATTGGTTTTGAAGTGAAGTAAGTTTCCATAGAGGTTGATATTGAGGTCAATGATGGATCCATCTTGGTGGAGTTTAAGCTACTAAGGGACCACACGTGTTATGTTATCATATCAACATCCTAAGCTAGTAGATATGGTATTAGTGTATGGATATTTTTCATATTGACCATAAATAAATTCCCAATGAGATCATACTTTAAATACCTAAGATATCTAAAAATATTTTCATCACTGTTATGGGATTTACATAAACTATGTATAAACTTTATGATTGTCACAAAAAAATTTCACTAAGTGAAAATTATTATTTTAATTTCCCACTATGAATCACAAATCACAAAATTATATTTTTATTATTGGACATTCATTTAAATGGTTCCATTCATGCCCACATTCAATGAACCATATGTCTAACCTAGGTATTTTTTATTCTTGGAGATCATTCATTCTATGCAATAGCCAGTCTAATTTGGCATAAATATTCATATTGATAACAAAACAGTATCCACATTCCTTTATTTTATCCACCCAAATTTTGGCTGCCACTAACCTTAACTTTGGATGGAAATTAAGTCTGATATATAATGAAACAAATATTACTACATACTTCATCCACAAACCATGTAACTTTATCAACATTATGAAACTTAAAAAAATAAATCTATTATAAACATTAGAGAATCAACAATTATAATCCCATATAAATTTTCTTAAATTTTGTCTAATTATTTCATATATTTGATAGTTTAGTTGGAATACTTCTACATTTTAAATTATCCTATCATTTTTTTGTAGATGTTAGTTAAGCTCAAGTTATCATATTTATTATTGAAGATGAATTATATAGTTATGTCATTCAAGGATCCTATAATCTCACACCTTTTATCCTCATCTACAATGACACACTTAGCTGAACACTTCATTTTTTGGTTCAAAAAATATTGTTCAAAGTGAAAAGACACATCATATGGTATATATTTGACAAATGATCTAAAAGGAAGTGTCATAGTTCCTAAAATTAGATAAATTATGACTAATTTAGTGAATGTTTTGCTTAATATATAAGAACTAGCCTTAATGTTTATAATTATATTAAGTGTATCTATATGAAATGATATTTTATCCTCACCTTCACCCTCCTTATTATATCTCTCTAAAAATCTTAAAAAATTATTAAAACCAATTCCAAACTACTATTAAATAATTATATACTTTTGATCTATTGATCCTTATAATCAAAGTGGGTATAGGGAACCCATCCCGTTAGATTGAATTAACTAGCCATGGAGTGTTTATAATGACCACTCTTGAACCTAGCCTAAAACTTGTGTTTCATTAGAGCCATGCATAAATAATGTCCTTCCCATTATAAATATAATAATTTCCTCTATATATACTCACTAAACCTACTAATAATTAGTTCTAACTACTCTTTATCATAATCTTTAGTTCCTATTTATTTTCTTTTCTCTTTATTTTTTAGGTGGGTCTCCATTTCCTAGTCAGCCCCTATGTTCCCTTTGTTTTTTACATTCCCTTAGATGTCTTCCAACACTTTTTGATAATTCCACTCAGTATGTTTTCTTGGATGTATATTTCCTCTCATTCTCTTCATAGTCTCTTTACAAATCCTATTTGTAGCTTTATTTAGACCTTCATATTTTATAGATATTTTATTATTCCATAATTTATGTTGTCATAACTCTTGTTAAATATTAAAAATATTTTTAGCATATCATGTTTTCTTTATATCCATCATTTATGTTTAATTCAATTGGAATAATACACAAGGTTCCTATGTCCTTCGTTCATCCTCCATTAGTTCACATCCCCATGCTAATTCTACTTGGATATTCCATGTCAGCTATAATTAACACCATGAAATTTTATTCAACCAATATTTTCAATAATGATGGATTTCGCTTAAAAAATTAAAATTTTATTCCTCTTACAAACCATCCCTATGAATATTAAAATGCAATGTACACCTACATATAAAACTTGGAAACACACCTATTAGTAGCATTTTTCACCCAATGATCAAGCACATAGGTTTACTTAGTGTCTAGGTTGCATAACCATTCCAAAATTTCTTAATTTGAGATAAAATGTTCCATTTTATGAGGTTTAAAGCAATAATATTTGATCCTGTATAGTCATGTTTTTGATAACTTAGGTAAATTTAACATGAATATTTCATTTATTTATCCATAAATATGGGTAGAAATGATCCCTTGGGCATGAACTTCAAATATAATAGATTATTTTTATATGAAAGAACATATATTCAAACCTAACCAATTAGTGATGTCCCTCTAACTAAGAAATACTATTAAAATCTTGAGGTCTTCGATAATGTCACCATTTTTAGCAATGGTCTCTAGTTTTCCTCATCATGACATTCTAGTTTTTATATTCTTATGTATTGCAATGGAACTAACCATATGTTAATAATTGAAATTATAACATAGCTATAATAAAATTTGTGGGACTATTTGAACTTTGTTAAGGCTGGCTATGGATTGAAAATCACATAGATTAACTAGTTTACATTAAGTTCATTCACACATCATGTTCATATATATAGGTAAATAAATAGAACTTACACTAACAAAAATTAGAAGGATAGATTAGTTCTTAAAGAACCCAATATATATCACATAATTTTAAATATTTAAAAATAGAGAAACTTATATTGAATTAGAAACTACTTTATAGAGATATTCATTAATACCCTTGTTAGGTATATATAGACTTTGATTACAACATGACTCTTATATTATTTAACCTTTTGTTTTTTATTATCAATTTTAGGTAGAAATTTTATATTCCAATAGTTAAATTGACATATATGACCAATTATACAAAATATATTAACTTGTGCATGTGTCACACATTTAAATTTATAAAAAATATGTTTGAAATTCACTTCACACTCATATACTAAAAATCACATAAGAAAACCATAATAAAAAATTATGGGTCTATTTATATTATGGTAAATAAATATTTTAAAATAAATAAATAAGAGTGATCAATAGACTACCACATTATTGGAAAATATATGATTGATAACAATTTTAAATTTAATACAAAGTTAATTAATTCATAATATAAGAGATTACAAGTACAATAATTTACAATTAAAAATAAATTTGATCATACAAATGGAGAGAGTAATATTATATAATAGGATGAGAATATACTAGGAAATATAAATAATTAAAAGAGACCTAGAAATTATTGCATATTCAAGAATGAACTTGCAATATTATCCAGTATGATCTAGAAAGGTGCACTTTTGATAGGTGGGTTAGTGGCTTATGCCTAATTATTTCCATAATTTTTTATTGATCAACCCAAATCCCTTTGATAAAAAATACATGTCCAAATAATATGTGAAATGGTGTGGAAAAATATATTTAATTAAATTCATAGTACACAACATGTTTCTAACATTAACCAAAACTTAGACATGTGTTATTTGAATAAAGATAAAATTATACAATAATCAATGTAAAATTATAATAAATTATAACTTAAATATAGTAAAAATTTATTTCAAGAAATTTTTTGGTGATTTTTTGACATATATCTTCCTTAATATTAGTCTCAACTTAGAATTCTTGCCCAATTTACTCAAGCTTGTTATGTTTCCTACTAGCCCTATCTGACTATAAATGGAATTGTATGGAAAAATTACTGTTAGTTATGAGAACCCATATATATATTCTAATTTCCCTTGTATATACACACTTGTGTGTCAAATTTGATGGTATAATTCCTCTTCTAGACCACTTTCCCTCTTTAAGCCTACACAATTACGCCTCTTTTAGCCCTTATACAACACCACTCTCTATAATCCATACACAAGAGTTTTTAAGGGTATATAAATGATTGTTTCTTTTAGATCAAATAAAAAAACATTATATCATATTTATTTGGGAATTTTGGTTAGTTCAAACTCCTCAAATAGACCAAACCCTACTTTAGGGCTTATTTCACGCTGTCTCAGCTTGAGAGTTCAATTAAATCAATTGACAATGTTTTACAAGGTATAAAAAGGGATAATTTTCTTATAAAGGTCTAAATAATGCCTAAAAAAATTAATAAATCCTTAGGTATCAATACTTATACCTCCATTCCTCTTTTTGTCATCAATTTTGCACTCACAATTTGTTATTATATTGTCTGCAATGTTTTTGATTACTATATTGAGCTCTTAGATTTATAATAATGAATTTTTACCCATATACAATGAAAATGAGAATTATCACACTCTCATAAAACTATTCCTTATATTAAACACCAATTCTTGAGCCTCTACTTAACCTTTTTATTGAACTTCTCTTTTGACAGGTTATGCAAACAAAGCTAATTACATGGCTAAACATATTTGTGAAAAGTTTGATGACTTAAAATGCATTAAGGATTAACAAGAAACCTATAAACACTGAAAATACAAACAAAACTAATCATTTATACATAATAAACTTAATTCCATGTTTCTCCTTCTCACAAGTCAATATATTTAGAACTGTATACTATCTAAAAAGGGTATGTATGTTTACAAATAATCTTTCTATGATTTATGTGTTCCATCAACATAAACATCTAAAAAATATTTAATAAACTTACCAATCATGATATATATATTAAATAATTCTCATATTTTCATTACCATCTACTCCTTTGTGCATATATGGAACATAAAACATAGAGTTTTAATCATATCATGACACACAAAATTTCATAACATATCAAATTCATTTACTCAAACACTGATCACCACCTTTTCTCTATATCTACCTTGAATGAGATATATAGTTACAAAAAAAAAACTAATCCCTATATTCCCTATAAATATGCATAATTAATTCTTGAACCTTTCCCTTAGAGAAGTCTTTTTCTAAAAATAGCATAATGTCTTGATTTACACAATATGAACGATATAGAACCTTGACAATACATTAAAGAATATGTTATGGACCTACCACAATGTCAAAACCCATTATACATGTTTTTTTAACATCTTATCACCTTAAAAATCATATAATATTCCCTACAAAGGCTTTCAAGATTCAAATTTTCGGTAGGAAAAGCCAAAATATAAATTCTATGCAACTTAGGACTACCTAGACTCCACCTTATGACTAATCAAGACTTATAACACATATTAAAAAATTAATAGACTAACTAAAGACACAAATGAGTCAATTTTTGCATCTATATAGGATGCCCCTACATCATTTTTTTTAGTCCAAACAAACATCACCTTATAAGCAAATATACCCCATTATATTGTAAAAAATATCTTGGTTTGATCTTAAACTACAATGGGAATTTGGTTATATCCACAAAAAACATATATGAATTCATATAATTCATTAATTTTTATGGCTTTAATCTCCTCATCAGTAAATAAAATAGGTAATTAATCACTGACACAAGAATCATATAGTGCACAATTATCTCTATAGACTCAGATCTCCCCTATCTTCTTAGGTTTTGCTACCATGGGACTGATTTAATCTAACTTGTCAAAAATAAAAATGATTCCAACTTCACCATATAATAAATTTATCATTTAACCTTAATTTTCATGTTTGTATTAAGCCTATACAGTCACTTATTTATTGGTCATGCACACTCTTTCAATTTAATATGAATTTATCACAAGGAAGGTATATATCCTCTAATTTAGTGAAATTGGTGGGGAAAACATATTTAAAATATCACAAAAATTGAATAACTTATGAAATATATTGTTGTGTCTAATAAAACCCATTTTTTATGATCTTTAGTGTTGTATCTATCCAATATTCTTAAAATAAAATTGCAATGATTCTTGGTAAATTTACTTGCTTAAGAATTCATATCCACCACATTCATTTTTTTTTTTCTCTATGACATTAAGATTATGAAAATGATCCTATTTATTCTTATACACATTCATATTATTACGTATTTTTTATTCATTTTAGGTTCAAACAATCCTTCCATATCTAGGTCCTCCTTATTTCCTATATGAGTAGAGTTACTTTCCATATTCTAGATCTTAAAATAGGACATCAAAATAAATACTATTGCTCATCTTTATTAATAAAATTTAGTACAATAGTTTTAATACTTGCATTGGCTCTATATTACTAATCTTCTAGTAATATAGGGTATATATGCTCTGCATCCATGACATATGAAAATTTTCAATCTCTACAAAGCTCTATGCACCATCAAGTTTTGATCTAAAAAAAAAATCCTGAATGAAATCCTACTAGATTTGAGGCCATGTCTTAGTCACTCTTCTACATTCCTAGTGAATATACAATTTTTTTTGTAGAGGGGATAAGATTTTTTGAAAAATATGCACCTAGTTTCTTAGTTCAATTTTTTTTTATTTCCATACATAGAGATATGCATGGAAATGCATATATTGATATTAACCTTCCTAAAATAAGGTCCACTTTATTGAAATAAAGGGTGTGATATAAAAATATCTTGTATATTTTACCATAATTCATCCCAACTTAGTTTAATAGGTCTATGGATAACCAACCAACTAGTTATACCTACCTCTAGTGCATAATCAAACACATTAACCCATGTCTCTATACCTAGAAGATGATTTTACAACCTATGAAAAACTCTATCAAATCCTTTGTAGGAAAATATTTAAGTAAATTAATTTCTATGGTAAACACCATTCACATGCACCTCACTTCAAGATATCCTCATAAAAATTTAATCATGTGGACATCTAAATCACCACTAATAGATAAAGCTAACTCCCATTCCATAGTACCTTTTGTAGTCGGTTTAATATAATATATATTAGAAGTAACTAGTTGATAAAAAATTTCAAAATCTAATTTTTTTAGATATCACACAAAAGGGTATTTATACCCTATTTTTTGGAATGTGGTAAATGACTATGATTTATGAATTGGTTGAGCCCCTTAATAAACTACTTTTTGCATCCTTGATATCTCTTATGTAGACTATGAAAAATAAATAGAAGTCATACTTTTCACTACTTATGACTTAGGATATTTTTAAAATTTGATATAACTATTTACTTAATGTATGCAAGGAGAAGAAGTTTTTTAAATTATATACACCTTATACTCATACTTTTTCAATGGTATTACAATAATAACATCACTTTAATGTGTCTATAGTTGGTTATTCATTATATTTATGGTCATGTGACCATCATAGGAATTTTTATTCCTAATTAGATCATGTCAGTGAGTATCATCTATCTTCATGCCAATTACATTGATATCCCCATGTAAACTTAAGTTGGCTAATTTATATCTACCTCCTTGACCCTTTCTAATAGGTTTGACTCAACCATAGTCTTCCAAACTTATAGTAACAAAATTGTAGTGTAAGTTGGTTTAATTATATCTTCCAAAGTATATATAGGAATCATAGTTATTGATATCTCAAAGTCAAAAATACCATTAAGAAATTCATACCGTAAAAGTTATATATCTAGTCCTGTGTCCATAGCCTAATATTTCTTAATTTTCACATACACAACCATTCATTTTGTTATTGTTTATCTTATTTATGTAAAGTATAAAAAATTATACAATAATTTTTTAATATTTTTGGAAATATCTTAATTATTTAGGGAACTTAAAAATTTTACCAAGATTGCTAAGGTCTTGACTATACCTTATTGTCATAAGGTTTGCATGACTTTTCCATAAATTTGTGCCTTGTATATCACACACTCTCTTTAATTTATATTTATATTTTTAATTTAATATAATATTTGGTTTTATTAATTTATCATAACTATAATTAACTTACTTAAATTTTGTAATAATGGAATAATACATCATATAATTAAGATCAGAATAGGCATATCCACAACAATAATTGACAAAGGAGAAGAATACATGATAAATATGATTGAGCCACTTTTAGGAATTAACATAGACAATAATGAAATGAGATAATAATTCATAATATGATGATAAAATACTATCCATTGACTTAGATATATACCCTATTTAACCATGGTTATTCCATAGGCCAACCTTACTAAGAAGATAAACAAATGAAATAATATAATATGTATGTAAGCCACAAATCAGCTACACATATATCTATACATGTTATAATATAATGGTGTGCATGCCCCTCCCCTTTTAAAAAAGATTTCTTTCAGCATAGAATCAACTCATGATGTTTCTTGAATAAAAAAATCATCCTCCTATGTTGCATATTCATGATTTAAATTCTTCCATTTGATCAAATACTCTTTAATATCTCTTTTTTGAAGCCAGAGAGAGAGAGAGAGAGAGAGAGAGAGAGAGAGAGAGAGAGAGAGAGAGAGAGAGAGAGAGAGAGAGAAGGAAATTTGAAGGTTCTAGAATGAGTTTGCATTCATCATCTAATTAAAGTAACTTAATTATAATATAAGCTCTGGTCAATTACCTTATTTAAAAAAAGAACACGAAATGTATGGCGTATGTGAGTGGACTAGGGTGGTTCCAACTTATATGCCACACTACTAATTTTCTCTAAGATCTGATAAGGACCATAATACTTAGGAGATAGTTTTATATACATACATACATATACATACATACATATATATATATATATATATATATATATATATATATATATATATATATATATATATATATATATGTACGTATATGTATGTATGTATATAAAACTATACATATATTTATATGGTTTAAAGTGCAAAACTACCCAATCACCTATGTAAAAATTCCTCTCACTATGGTGTTGATCCAATTTTTACTTCATTTTATTTTGTTCCATTAATAAAATTTATCTTAAATTAGCTAGTACCTCATATTGATGTTGAATGTGTTATTCAATAGCTCAAACCTTGGGTTACACCTTTAAGACTAAAATGATGGATGGGGGATGATAACCATAAAGTGACACAAATGGATATTTTGGAAGATGTATGGAAGGAGTTTTATACCAACATTTTATTAATGGTAGCTAATGAACCCATCATTCCTTTTTATATGATACAAAACAATAAAGATACCCTTCTAAGTATTTTTTGACCACCTCTATTTAACCATTAGATTGAGTATTATATGACAAGATATGATCCAAATGAGTACCCAAACATGCAAATAAATCATTCTAAAAGTTAATTTTAAATATGGGATCATAATAACTTACAATGATCTTAAGAGTGCTATGCAATTTTTGATCTATATTAAGAAAATTAGTAGCTATTGTAGTGGCTATAAATGGTTGTGATAAAGAATAAAAATGAACACATTTTTTGAGCCTATACATAATTACCATGATGAGAATTTTACCTTCAGACCTTGGCAAACCCATAATTAAATCCATGGAAACCACTTCCCACCTCTATTTAGGGATGGATAAAGCCTACAAAAGACTTGGTGTCTTAATTGTTTCACCTATGTTCTATTAACACATAATGCTTTCAACCATAACTTTATGTATATCCTCCTTCAGTCCTTACCAAAATACGTCCTTACTATTTCTATAATAGGTCTTTAAAAATATTTATTTCCCCTATTATAGATGCATAGAGCTCCTAGAGGATCTTCTATTTGAGGTTATATTTATTACTTTTTTATAATCTATTTTTATACCATAATGCGTTCACTTTCCATTTAAACTTAACAAAAACATCAGAACCCTACTTAAGACTCTAAATCAAAAGCTACATATCCATGTCAATATTCAATTTAGATAGTGCCTCTTCTAACTAATATGCATGCGAAATGGTCATTGAACATAACAAGGCATAAATAGATTCTTCCCTCTTGGATAGTGTATTTAAAACCACATTCTCTTTTCCTTTATTATATACTATTTCAAAATAATATCCCAGTATTTTAGTTACCCATTTTTATTGTTATTATGATTAAAATAATCATTAAAAAAATATTTTAGACTATCATGATCAATATTTACATAAAAATTTCTACCCATTAGATAAAGTCTCCACTGATTGATTACATGAAGAATAACCAACATCTCTTTCTCATATATTGGATTGAGCTTGTTTTCTCCATTGAGTTGAAAAATCAAATGCAATGGGTATTTTTTATTAAATGATTAATTCTCCCATGTTGTATCTTGATGCATCACATTCAACAACACAAGTTTTGTAAAAATTAGGGGTAGCTAAAAATGTAGTGGTGAACATAGACTCTTTCATCTTCTCAAATGTCCATATTAATAGAAAAATAGAATATAAGAGATTATTAAAGGATTTTTTATCATTTAAAAATGAAGATATTTTAGTAATTATTATTTAAATTTCAATGCCTTATCACATCTACAATGTAGATTACTAATCTTCCTAGATGATGGAAATTATGTAGAAATAGTGGATTTACCTAAACTTCACCTATGGGAATCAACCAAGAGTGTTATTGCAATAATATAACAACCTAAAAAAAATGGATTGAGACAACTAAGATAAGACAATCAAGATAAGAAATTTCAAATTAGATTTTTATTATTAATTGACATATGGTGAATTACACATGTAACTAGTACTAACATTCCTCTCCCCCCTTAAATCAACATAGATTCAAGTGAATAGGAGATAAATTCGATGAATGCCTAAAAATGACACATGCAATATACTTAGTGAATACATCTACACATTGGTGATCTAATGATAAATATTGGATATGGATGTTTTTTTTTTAACATGTTCATGAATGAAATGTACTTGCACCTCAATGTGATTTATGCACTCAATGAAATATAATATTTTAAATAAGTTTAAATAGTCCTTCATCATCTATATGGAGGATTCTTGGATGATTTTTTCATATTCAAAATATTTAAAGTATATAGCTAGTCCAAATTACTTCACAAATAAATCCACTTGCTATGTGATATTCTAATTCTATGGAGGACCTTGAAAGATAATTTTGTTTCTTGATCCCCCATGATATCATTTCACATCCCAAAAATAATACAAATCTTGAAGTAGATTTCCTCTAATAAATTTTCCTAACATGATCTAAAATCATATATCATGTCAAGAATAATTTATTATTCTTCTTGTAGTATAGACAAAAATCCATGGTTCCTCTGATGTATCTCAAAATCTATTTACTACTTTTTGAGTCACAAAATTTAGGATCTTACATGAACTATGAGAGGTAACTAACATCATAGTTGATGTTTGTACCAATCTATGTCAATTAAATGAGAATCCTAATCAACTATTTATATAGAGTTTCATTTACTTGTGGTGATGGATTTATCTAAGATAATTAAAGTCTTATTTCCATAGGTGTGGTAATTGGATTGCAATCCATCATATGAAACTTATTGAGCATTGTCTTGGCATATTTTAGCTGAGAAAAAAAGATATGATTTTATCTATAATAAAAATTGTAACTAAGATAATAATGTATAATCCTAAGATTTGTCATGTCAAATGATCAATTTAGATCTTTATTTTTTTATTCAATCATCTTCACTAAACTCCAAATGATGACTAGATCATCAACATATACTAAAACTATCACCATCTCCATCCCTTCCCACTTATTGTTTGAGGTAGATATTTAGATTCAATGATCTCATTTTAAATCCATGGTTCAAGATATGCTCATTAATTTTAATAAACCATGCCTATGTATCTTATTTAAGACCATACAATGATTTGACAAGTCTACATAATTTATCTTCTTTTCCTGGTATGACATAACCTTCTTCTTGAGTCATGTATACTTATTCCTATAGATATCTATTAAGAAATTTAATATTTATGAAAACATTATCCTTATACTTTTTATCCTAGTTATGAGAGAAAAAGTATCCTCATGGTCAATGTCTTCTTTCTAAGCATACCCATTTGCAACCAACCTTTCCTTGTGATTTTCAAGACTACCATCTAATTTTTACTCAAACTTGAAGATAAATTTCATATAATTGACTTATTCTTTGTTGGAAGGTCTAAAATCTATCATGTTTTATTCTTAATTAGTCACTTATATTTTACATCTATGGTATATTTCCAAGGTTTTGATTATAGAGCTTCTTGAACTATAGAGATCTCAAAAAATTCAACAATTTTAATCATTAAGGCCAAATTGACCTCTTATCAATACATACTATAAGTCCTTAGTCCAGTGGTAGATGTGTCTAGAACACCATCCAATTTAACATATCATAGTGTACTTATATACCATTTAGGCATACTTTTAGTGGTTATTATGGGTTGTGGAGATTCACCATTATTGCCCTTCTAATTATCTTCATTTAAGGTATAACCATCTTATAATTTCACTATGGGATTGATTTTTTCATCAAGTGAGCTTTTGGAAGGAACACCTTCTTCTTTTTTCTCAAAGAACCCAACATCCCTACTAGTGTATATTTTATTTATCTTTGAATCCATTAGTCTATAGCTGAGTGCTTCTTCACTATACCATAAGAAGATATACTTCTCTTATTTCATATCAAGTTTAGTTATATGCTTTTTTGGAATGTGCATACTTAATTTATATCTAAAAACTCTAATATGTGTAATGTATTTAGTTTTCCCAAAATTTGCTTCATATCATGTTATCCCATCAAGAGCTGTAGTAGGAACTCTATTGAGTAGATATACTATGGTTTTTACTTCCTTTTCACAAAAAGTATTTTATAATATTGAATCATTGATCATAAATCACACCATTTCCATGATAGTATGAATTTTTCATTTAACAACTCCATTTTATTATGGAATGTGTAGAGGTGACATCTAATGATGAATGCCATTTTCTTACAAAAAAACATTGAAATTATTTTTGGTGTATTCCCCCTTGATTTGAGTAGAGTGTTTTTATTTTATGACTAATATATATTTCAACAAATTTGAATTTATTAAAATTTAAAAAGGCTTGAATCTATGTTTTGAGATAATATACCCAAATTTTCCATGATTAATCATCAAAAAATAAGATGAAATGTTTAAACCTAACATGATAAGGTCTCATGGGTCCACATAGATCAGTATGCACTAGATCAAATTTTACAAGAGACTTAAATGTAATTTTTTGAAATAGATATCTATGTTGTTTTCCAACTATAAAAATTGGACATTTATATATACCCTTTTTTAGAGGCGGAAATCCTCTCACTATGTCAAAATGAAAGAGTGTGTCATGATATTCAAAAATCATGTGACCAATTTTTTTGTTCCACAACTATATTGAGTATGTATTCTTTGTAATAAGTGCTTAATTATTTTTTTTTAATAAATTCAAGTTGAAACATATAACCCACATTGGAATATCATGAAATGTTTTTTTGAGATTTTGGATTTATCTCTAATCAAACACATTTTATTCCACCTTTATAGTCAAAATAAATCTTTAGGTTGTGGTGCAATAGTTGACTAACTAATAATATGTTCTTAGTTAAAATAGTTACATATAAATACATCTATAATTTTTACAAGTTTGTGTTCTAAGAGGTAATGCAATGTTGTTAATCCCTTGGACACTTTATGATGTTTCATAACCCAAATAAATATGATTTTTTGTTGGGTGTCTCCCACAAAATGATGAACCAATATTTATGTCTAGTCATGTGTCTGGTGGTACCCAAATCAATGTACCATATAACACTTTATGAAGTAGATTCCTCATCAAATTAAGAAGAATGTAGGAAGTCAACATCTTTAGAGTTGTATTCCTGATCAATAATGTTACTTTGTTGTTGTGTTCTCTTCCAAAAAGTAACCTTTTTATATCCATTTGGTTTAATTTTATTTTTTAGGGAAGATTTTTGGTTACTAGGATTATAGACACTAGATCTCATTTTTAATTTATTATACCCTGTTGTCCCCCAAAAATTATCACTCATTTTTGGGACAACATTTGAACTATTTTGGTCTTACAGACCAAAATCCTCTCTTCCCCTTTCAAAAATTATTTTGAGCATTTAGGTTCTTCATTTCTCAATCTTTCTAGATATCTATGAACTCTGCAGGCAAGCTCAAAACTACAGACTCTCAAGGTTGGTTTCTACAAACTCTGTAGGAAAGAAACGGGTTCAACACTTAGCCAAATAATGAAGAATGAATCGATTGGACCATTAAACCATTGAACAAAAGTTGGTTCAATAGGTTAATTCAATTGGTAGGTTCAAAGGTTCAATGAAAGATTAGAAAGATAAAGGAAGCAGTGTTTGAGCGAGACACAAAATAAACCAATGAACCAATTGAACTTTAAACTGAAAGAGTTTAAATTTTAATGGTTCAACATAGTTCAAAAGTTCAAAGGTGTTCTCAAGCAAAGAGAGAAGTAACATGGATGATTCCAAAGGCAAGTTCAAATGAAAGTGATGGTTCAACCAAGGAGCAAGAAAGTGATTGAACCAATAAAGTGATTGAAGCAAGGAGCTGAGAAGGCTGCCCAAACTGTTGAAACAGTCAACCAATGATGTCCTCATAGATGTCAAATTTAAGGTAAGGTAATATCCATTGAAATTAAAATAAAGTGTAGAACTTGAAGGAAGAACCAAACGATTGGCTAAAAAGATAGCTTGGGAGCTTAAATTCCAAGAAGAGACAAAGTTAGAAAAGACAAAAGTGGAAAGAGGATAAAGAGGAAAATATCTATGCAGTAGTTATTCTGGTAGTTGGAATAGTCTTTGAAGTAGATTTTATAGCTTGCAAAAATTAAAGACGCAGCCTATTTTTCCTCCCATGAAGTAAAGACAAAATGGATAGCTACACTGATATCAGAGGGGATAGACCAGATGATCCAGACTCAGGAGAAGATAGATGGGATGAAATGACATGCCATAGTTAAGATAGCTGCCCTATTTTTAATGTAGTCCTTCGACAAACCTAGAAATGCATTCAAGGCATTGAATGCACATCATGGGCCATTTTATGGAAAATAAGCACCCAAGTCTTTCTTGGAGTGCTATGTATTGTAATCTCTCATTTGTTACAAAGGAGACTTTCCATTTTACAAGAGCAAAACTCTGCCCATTTTGAAAGAGAAAAACTAAGACTTTGAGCTCAGGTTGTAATTTCATTTCCATTGTTATCTAAATGAGAAAGTAGGTTTTTCATAGTCTTTGTGTTGTTTTGACTTGTGTCATCTAAAGGTGTCCTTATTCATTTAATTTGGTACATAGAATTAGTGAAGGTAATAGGGAAGTGTCCTAAAACCAACTGTGGGAAGACTTTATGCTTTCACAATTGATTTCAATCTATGTTTTCCTTTGCTTTTTGTGTTGAGGATTCTAGGGAGACTTTGTGTCCCCATTATCCTTTGTGATACACTCTTTGAGTAGTTGAGGTGGAGACTTTGTGCTCTATTTCATCCAACTGTTACTACACCCTTTTGATCGCTAGTTATTTCACTATCTGAAAGAAACTCTTGTTGTTTCCTATAAGGACACTTCTGAAAGAAGAAAAGTGCCTTCAACATTTATAGCCAAGATTTTCTCCTTTGTCTATATGCATCATCTGTGAAAGAAGAGAGATGGATGGTTTGTCCCACCCATGTGTCTTACTTTCTACTTATTTATATTGTATATAGCTCTGCATATTTAATAGGGAACCTCCCCTTGATGAGAGGAGAGATTTGTCTCTAGTTGATGTAGTAAAGTTGCACACCAGGATGACCCATCTCCCTATGTTGTGGTGATAGGAACTATTTTGGTCACTAGTTAGCTAGTTGACAAAATATTCATCCAATAATTTTTGGTGACTCTGCTGGGGACACAATAATTTTGTGCAATTTAGAACCTCAAGTTTTAGATTGAAACAACACCTGTGTCTTACCCATAATCATTATAACCCTTATCCATTATAGAGTCTGGTGACTCCATTCCATGTCTTACCCACTATCATTAGCCTTACCATCCTCCATCTCTGTTTCCATTATTTTACTTGGCCTGTAAAACCAGAGTCGCTAGAAAAGAGTGCATAGTCTGAAACCTCAAGCCTCAAGCTGAAGCAGGGCTAGTTCTTTACCATTTTTGTCCTACAATCTAGCCATTCCACCCAAATGTGTTATCCCCATTTTTCATAATCCCATCATGGTAGTTCAAGGCCCCTGGGATAACTCTTTTGGCCCACTTAATCTAACTCCACCCTTGCATGAGCTACCACTTAGTTTAAGAAAGAATTTCCCCAAATTCTTTGGTGATGGGAGAGTTCACCCTAATGAACACATTGCAGCTTTCAACATAACTTGTGGTGTGATAGGGGTAGAATTTGAAGACATGGTAGTCAATATTTTCATGGATGTGATAGGGGTGGAATTTGAAGACATGTCAATTAGGATTTTCATGGAGACACTACAAGGTGCTACTACAGACTAGTTTTACCATCTGTAGACTAGATCAGTGACTGGTTGGGACACTATCAAAGCTAAATTTGAAGCCAGGTTTAGGCTAGCAAAGGATGCACATGCCTTGCTAACCCAGCTCACACAAATGAAGAAGGAGCCCCATGAACCTATGAGGGACTTCATTACCAAGTTCAACAAGCTAAGGCACAGGATTCCCATGATCACCTAGCTGACACCTCAAAATCTCATGTGTTTCTTCATCAACTCACATCTGCATGAAGTGAGTTTTTGTTGAGATGGGATAGACATATAGATCTTGAGGCTACTTAGGACTTGGCTACTGAGGTAAAATATGACCTTATCTTGGTAGGAAAGATAAGGAGAGACCCTAATAAAGGTAAATCCTATTCATCTTTTGAGTATTCACTTGCAGTCACCACTAACCCAATGGTACAAAAGCTAGTAAATGAGATGCTAGCTCTCAAAAAGCAAATGGCACAAAGGATGTCATCTGCTCCTGCATATAGAGATATGCCTAGGAGGACATTTTAGAATTAGGTGTACTAAGGCAATGGTACCAAGAATCAGGGACAACAAAATTGCCTTCCTCCTCCACAGAGGAACCTCGCCATTGAAGCACCTCTAACCAACTCAGTAGTTGGATATTTGGAAATAGAGCATGATTTCTCTTTCTAACCTAAGTTTAATCAAGAAAATAATGCTGACCTCTTCATGGAAGATCAATAAGAGTCAGCTAGTGACTCCATCATTGGTTTCCTAGATCACCAGGATGAACCTAGAAGTGAAGGTGATGTAGATAAGGGACCATAAGTTGTGTTCACCCAATCCCAAAACCTGTCAGCTCAACAAGTTGATAAAGGAAAAATAGAGAAGTGACCTCAACCAAAAATTTCAATTGCTGAACATGGAACCACTTTGTCTTTCTAGCTAAAGGACCCAGTGGTTGCTAAAGAAGTAAGTATCCCAAATAGTTCTACAACTTCTACTTCAATTTCACAGTCCAGTCCTCTCGCCCCTCCCAAAAACCAAAAGGATAAACTTCCATCCTCTGTGCCTAGTCTAATTTAGTCATTTGACATAACTGATCATGTCAAAAATAGCAAAAGTCAAATGATTAAATTTGAAGTCCTACAGTCTAACCCCAATCAGTTAGACAAGTTGGTACAAGATGTCAAGACCCAAACGTCAACCCCTGAAGCTCAAATTTTTTTTGAGTTTTTAGGCAAGGGTGATTAATTCTTGACCATAGAGGACATCCATGTTCCTGGAGATGAAAGTTTGGTAGGTGGTGATCCATGAATTAATTCAAACCAAACATTAAAAGGATTGGTAGGGTGCAGTACAAATGAAAAAGGGTCTTTCATCTCTAATGAAGAGAAATCTGATAGAAGATCCATTTTTGGTGATGTTTGGATGTGGGAAATGGATGGTAGCAATTCCTCTATAGGTGTTGGGGCCAAGTTGGTGTTGATATCTCCTAAGGGGGATATTCTTTCTTCTTTACATGAGTTACAGTTTAGCAACACCAACAACACTGCCGAGTATGAATCTCTGTTACTCGAATGGGGAGCTACTCAAGACAAAGGAGATGCTAAGCAGGTGGTCTACCAGGTGTCTAAAGGGGACAATAAAGACATGTGATGGACTAAACTATTAGAACATCAAATTATGGTAATAGACCACACTGTTGCCCATTAGAATTAAAAAAAGGGACTCTATAAGAGAACTAAGATTCATGATTCTCATACTAGAAAGCAAGTCTTACCAAGGGGCAGTAAGAGAAGAAAACCAAGAGGAAGACACATGACATTGAATTCCTAATGGAGAGTTCCATTCACCCATCATTGATTCTGGGGGCAAAATGGATTCTTGATGGTTTATCAGGATAGAAGGCCATTTTCACTGCCTCTCAAGGGGTAGCATCTAAGGTACTTCAATTCTTGAAGTACCAAATAAATTCACTTGTACATTTATATATTTGTAAAGTCTTTGTTCTATTTTGTGCTTTTCATTTTCATTTTTTTAATCCTTTATTTTTGGGTAGCTCGACTCTGTAGCCCAATGGCACACTTAAAGGCACTGGAGATTCTAGTTTCTACTCTCCTGAGCTATTCTAAGTTCTCATCTGAAGGAAGTTCCCCAATTGGAGCCAGCTATTGTCCCCCAAAAAATATCACTCATTTTTGGGATAACATTTGAACTGTTTTGGTCCTACAGACCAAAACCCTCTCTTCCCCTTTCAAAAATTGTTCTGAGCATTTAGGTTCTTCCTTTCTCAAGCTTTCCAAAAATCTATGAACTCTGCAGGTAGGCTCAAATCTATGGACTCTCAAGGTTGGTTTCTATGGACTCTATAGGAAAGAAATGAGTTCAAAACTTAGCCAGATAAAGGAAGTAGTGTTTGAGCGAGACACAAAATAAACTAGTGAACCGATTGAACTTTGAACTGAAAGAGTTCAAAGTTTAATGGTTCAACATGGTTCAAAAGTTCAAAGGCGGCCTTAAGCAAAGAGAGAAGCAACATGGATGATTCCAAAGGCAAGTTCAAATGAAAGCGATGGTTCAACCAAGGAGTAAGAAAGTGATTGAACCAATAAAGTGATTGAAGCAAGGAGCCAAGAAGGCCGCCTGAACCATTGAAACATTCAACCAATGACGTCCCCACAGACATCAAATTTAGGGTAAGGGAATATCCATTGAAATTCAAATAAAGTGCAGAACTTGAAGGAAGAACCAAGTGACTGGCTGAAAAGATAGCCCGAGAGCTTAAATTCCAAGAAGAGATAAAGCTAGAAAAGACAAAAGTAGAAAGAGGACAAAGAGGAAAATATCTATGCAGTAGTTATTTTGGTAGTTGGAATAGTCTGCAAAGTAGATTTTCTAGCTTGCAAAAATTAAAGATGCGGCCTGTTTTTCCTCCCATGAAGTAAAGACAAAATGGACAACTACACCGATATCAGAGGGGACAAACTAGGTGATCCAGACTCAGGAGAAGATAGATGGAATGAAATGACATGCCATAGTTAAGACAACTACCCTATTTTCAATGTAGTCCTTTGACAAACTTAGAAATGCATTGAATGCATAGCATGGTCATTTTATGGAAAATAAGCACCCAAGTCTTTCTTGGAGTGCTATATATTGTAATCTCTTATTTGTTACAAAGGAGACTTTTCATTTTACAAGAGTGAAACTCTGCCCATTTTGAAAGAGAAAAATTGAGACTTTGAGCTCAGGTTGTAATTTCATTTCCATTGTTATCTGAATGAGAAAGCAAGTTTTTCACAGACTTTGTGTTGTTCTGACTTGTGTCATCTAAAAGTGTCCTTATTCATGTAATTTGGTATGTAGAATTAGTGAAGGTAATAGGGAAGTGTCCTGAAACCAATTGTGGGAAGACTTTGTGCTTTCACAATTGATTTCAATCTGTGTTTTCCTTTTCTTTTTGTGTTGAGGATTTTGGGGCAACTTTATGCCCCCATTATCCTTTGTGATATACTCTTTGAGCAGTTGAGGTGGAGACTTTGCGCTCTATTTCATCCTACTGTTACTACACCCTTTTGATCACTAGTTATTTCACTATCTAAGATAAACTCCTGCTATTTCCTATAAGGACACTTCTAAAAGAAGAGAAGTGCCTTCAGCGTTTATAGCCAAGATTTTCTCCTTTGTCTGTGTGCATCATCTCTAAAATAAGAGAGATGGATGGTTTGTCCCACCCCTATGTCTTACTTTCTGCTTATTTATATTGTATATAGCTCCGCATATTTAATAAGGAACCTCCCCTTGATGAGAGGACATATTTGTCTCTGGTTGATGTAGTAAAGCTACACACCAGGATGACCCATCTCCCTATGTTTTGGTGATAGGAACTATTTTGGTCACCAGTTAGTTGGCCGACAAAATATTCATCCAACATACCCAAAATATTATAACTCATGTTCCTTATGACCATAAATGAGACATTATTTTTTAGATTTATTTCCTTGATAGCTCTACTTATTACTCTATTTTAAAGATTACTTAGAAGATTGATGGGTTTCTTCCCTTTTTACTGATTGGAAGCAAGATGATGTTCTTTTTCTTCTTATTCAATATCTATGGAATATTCTTATTACAAAATGTTGACCAACTTTTCAAATTTAAGGTTTTTTTTATGTGACATTTAAGGTAGTCACAAAAATTATATAGGAAAATGGTAGTGTTCTTAAGACAATTGGTACAAGAGAGGCATTTGTTACACCTCACCCAAATCTTGGAGTGATGCCCTTAGGGTTTTAACACATCTCAGAAAAGTCTCTACTTTTTCATCTCTCTTCAATTTTAAAGATTGAAGTTTCTTTGGTAGGTACATAATTATTCTTTCATTCTTGGCCTCATATATTATTTGTAGTTTATCCCAAACTTATTTAGATGTTGTAGCCTCATGGATATGGAGTTGTACCTCATCTGATACTCTAAACATGACAATTAAGTTTTTCTTATGGTTTGATTTATCAAAATTAAGATACTAATCAACATTAGAGATATATCAGGTGTTTTTTCCATTAATAATAGGTCAAATTTATGCACATTCTAGTTGTGTTTTGATTTTTGTTTTCTAAGCAAAATAATTGTCACCTTTGAGTAACTGAGAATACAATAAAAAGAATTAAGAACATTTAAAAATATGGTCAAGACTATAGGTGATGAAAAGTAAAAGGTTCCTTATCACTCCAGTAATAAAGGTATCCCCTTCTCTATATCATCAGATTGATATACTAAGTAATTCTATGTACACTCCCTTATGATATACTCATTGATATGTGGAATAAGGTCACATTATATATATATATATATATATATATATATATATATATATATATATATATATATATATATATATATATATATATATATATATATATATATATATATATATATACACCAAATGGTACATGAAAAAGGTGATAATGTATGTGAAAGATAATTGTGCATGGTACCTATATAGTACTATAAGGGGTTTATCTAATCATTAACACCTAATTATATGTAATTTCATGTATGTGGGCATAACGTCCATATATATATTTGGAGTTTACATCTATAAGGATTTATGCCTTTTGATTGGGTCAAATGGGTAATGGAGGGATGGTAAATGAATGCAAGTGCCATTATTTCACCCCAAAAATTTATAGGGATGATGTCCAAACATCATTATTTTAGCTATATTATCCTATGTATGTTTTATCTCAAAGCATAACATCATTACTTATAAATGCAATCTAAAGGCATACTTTGCATTGAATGTTGAAATTAAATTTAATAAAATCATGTTTGTGTAATAAAATATTCAAATTTTTTAGCAATTGTATAATATTCAAAAAGTAAAATACCATTTAAGAAGGAAAAGATAATATCCCCCTCTTTACAATGAAAACTTTCCCCACATTTCTTTTTACAAATAGATTTTCAACCTTTCTCGACAATAATACCTCCATTTTTTTATCTTTTGCCTATTTTTTATTTTAAGAAAAGGACAAATTGACTTAAAAAAACTTGTGATGTAAAATGTAGACCTACCACTTGTTTAGGTTTTATTAAAAAAAAAATGTTAACAACTCATCTATGCATCACATTAAGTTCTCTAAAGACAAAATGGCTATTTAAAGGTTATATATCAGCAAAACTATACCTTTCCTCAATACCATAAGTTTGGAAAAAGCATTTTTGATTCAAATTTGGAGAAAAAGAAAAATAACAAGCTATTTTTAAGGTAGTTTGGTGTAACCAAAAGTGGTTTTAGCTATGTAAGGTGAATTAGATAAACTTCCATGCCTCCCTTGAGCTTATAATCACATACTTGTCTGATTTAATCCTCCACAAGGTCTATTTTTTAGGGATTAGTATTTACATTGGGTAAAATACTATTTACATTGTTAGTTATTTACCATGTGGTAAATACTATTAGATTATTGGTTAGTTGGTTAGTATATTATTTTTATGAATAACAATAATAATTACACACACACACACACACACACACACACACACACACACACACACACACACACATTGATATTGTTAGAGAGTATTATTAGGGAGATTAGGAATATATTATGGGTAGAAGAATCTCTTAGATTATAGGAAAGGCATTTCCTATATAATTATGTAATGGTGAAAATGAGCGTAATAAGAAATATAATACAGTGTGATTAACTATTATTATTTGTGTTTAAATTTTATTGAATTAATGTTATTTATTCATTTAACCTCTGTATAATCTCTTAAAATTGTTAACATTGGTATCAGAGTAGCAATAGAATCTTGAATATTTGTGTGAGGTAGTTACACTATGATTTGCCCCTATGTGTGAGAGACTAAGGTTTAAATAATAAGTCTATTTCAGTGAATGCTAACCCTTGCACCATATTTATATGATCTATCTATGGGTATATTATTTGTGTGTTTAGGTCTGCTAACACAAAATATTGATTAGAATAATAATAATTGTATGATTTCATTCTAGACCTGCTATTTTTTTTGTATATCATCCAACTATATATTATGATTTCCATCTATCAAGTCATCTATTAAAACTATATGTAGTTATAGATATGGTCTTACCTCGGTTGTAACATTTATCCACGATCAATGTTGTGTTTCTCTTTAGTTTGACATAATTGGATTGATCCTTACATCTAGGTTTCATCTTTGAATCTCCTTGTTTACTATCCAATTGTTACTATTATTGGATAAGATAAAAAATTCAAGGTATTTAATAGAGGATTCATTATTATATGATATGAATTAACTATTTCCAAATTTGTATCAAACTCATGTCAAGCAACTAAATTAGCAAAATGTATATTTCCATATAAAGTTCTTGTTTTCTTCTCATCATGCATTTTTGTTGATATGGAAATTCATGGTGGATTTGAAAAGTAATAGATATCTATATGATTTTTTATTTCTAAGTGAGTGATTTCAATTTCTCAAGGTTTTATTTAATTTCTTGGCTGAGTTAATACATAATGTTACTATTTTTTAAGTTTGGGTTTAGTTTAAAAGTATTTAATGTTATATTGTGTTAGTAATATGAGTTTAATATTAAGTTGTGAAAAAATGAGTCATAATATATCTTATAGTAGCTAAAGTTAAGTCTTTTTTAAGAAGTCACAATAATGCCAATTAAGTCTTGTCTTATGTTAAATTTTATTTGTCTTTTTATTATGAGTTTATATAGTTTTATTTTTGGGAGTGTAAATTTTCTAGTAATTAGTTTAAATAAAAGAGTCATCACTCTAATAGTAATTTATTACAAAATGAGTCAAAAGTTAAGAGTCTTTTTTACATCAGAGTCAATAAAGTCATCAATGTTGAAATTTTTCATTGTAATGGATGCATTTTCAGTGGAAATTGACATCTATGTAGTTTCACATTATGGGGGGAGGGAACTTATGAAAATAAATAAAATATGGAAACATTTGAGCCTTAAATCCAAATCAACTGAGTAATGAATGTATGAAGGAGGTCAGAGGTAATAGAAGAAGGAGGTGTTTTAATGACCTCTCATTAGTCATGAATAATGGGGTTGCACTTTTGGTATGGTGACTTATTTTTTAGTTGTGTGGTTTGATGCATTTATTTTTAGTATGGTGTGAAAAATAAGAAAATATTTTTTATGTTTATGTTCACTTGTGAGTATTCCCAATGTAACTCCTTTTGTAGAAACACTATAAAATGTTGATCAAAATATATTGTGGCAATAATGACACTTGTAAAAGGGTTGGTGGTGATCCTATACAAAACCATTTGTGAAAGGTTATTGGTAACCTGAAAAAAACCATTTGTGAAAGTTTAGTGGTGAAAATCCAAAACCATTTATGAAAGTTTATTGGTACACCTGTAAAACCAATTGGGTAAGGTTATTGTTCAAAGTTACTTAAAACCATCAATATAGATGTGGAGTATGAATATAATAATGGTTTTGTATTCATACCTAAATGGTCACTGTATCAATTCAAGAAAGACATCTATGAAGATACAGTGTGTTTGAATTTTGTGTAATCCCGATGCTACACATTTAAAGAGATGATCATGAGTACACAAAGGTGGCATGCTACAATCAGAGAATAAGATATGTTTTTCCATGTAACAAATAAGGGGTGGGGTAATGTTGGGGATTAGTATTTACATTGGGTAAAATGATATTTGTATTATTAGTTATTTATTGTGTGGTAAATACTATTATATTATTGGTTAGTTGGATAACATATTATTATTGTGAATAAGCAAAAATAATTATGTATTTAGATTGATATTATTAAATATTATTATTATGGATATTGGGAAGATATTAAGGGTAGAAAAATATCCTAGATTATAGGAAAGACTTTTCCAATTTAATTGTGTAATGGTATGAATGAATGTAATAGGAAATATACAAAATATTGATTAAATATTATTCTCTATGTTTAATTTTTATCAAATTCATGTTGTCTATTCTTTAAACCTATATATAATATACTATGATTATTAACACTATTTTATGTAAAGGATAAAAGTTTTGATGAGTTGAATAGTGGTATTTGCTAAGATTGATGTCAAAACTAAAATTTATAATTGCTTTTGTAAATAGATTTTTGTTATCACCAACCTTGTGTAGTAATAGTGTGGGTGTGGATAGGGATCAGACCTAGGAGGAGGAAGGAAGAACTATGGATTCTTTGATTCTCAAATCTCTCTATAACCATCAAAATCCTTTTAATAATTTCCTACACCTCTCATAGGGTTAGAGTCATAATCCTCTAAAACCACATATTAACATAAAATTGAACATAATAATTTATTAAAGGAATTTTGATCATTAAAATAAAGCTATGATAGCAATTCTTATAAGAATTTAACTAATTTATCACATCCACATAAGGTGGATGATTAATATTCCTAGATGATGAAAAATATATGTAGAAATAATATATTTCACCTAAAATACTTGTATACACATAATATTTTCAACTTTTATCAATTACTGATGTTTTCTATATTGTAGGAACTTATCAAGTCTTAATCTCTCTGATTTCATGCCTTAAGGGGTAGATAGAGAAAGGGGTGGGTAGACCATTGGTACTTCATAGGATTATTATCCCTTATTTCCACTTATTACCAATCCAACCAACTCCTAAAAACATTATCCTAAGTTAATACTCCTTTTTTGTACATTCCTCTAATCTTTTACCACCTTTCATACACATTTTCTTAGCCTAAAACCCCTTTCAATAGTTTACATGACTAGGTTGACTGGGTCGACCTTATACTCTTAATGGTAAAACTCATTTAGGGCCTAGGTTGGCTCTTAGCTGACCTAGCCCATAACCTAGCGATTTTTTATTAATAATAATACTAGGTCGACTAGGTTGACCCTATCGAACAAACCTTTTAGAAGGGTTAAGGAAACTTTGACTATATAAACACATCCATTTTTCTATTATTAGATAGACATCAAGATTTATTATTGATTTTCACTTATTTACAATCTACTCTTCCACCATTCTACTTGAGGAGTCTTAGATTATGGTTTCTACTTGGAGAATCTAGTATTTTGGAGAAGTCTTAGATGCTTTGTCCTTTCTTAGTGATCCATACAAACCAAAATAATCTCTTGTGAAGAACCTTTTTTAAAGGCAAAGAATAAGTCTCAATGGGTTCATCTTCTAGGTAAGTATCTTCAACTTGGCTCCTCTCTTTAGTAGATAGAAGTAGCATAATATTGGATTTTGAATAATAGTACTCTTATTCTCCATGAATTAGGGTCTTACCTATACATAGCTTAATTAGGATTCTCTTATGCATGTTTACTTTCATTTTTTTACCAACCCCTAATTTGTGCCACAAGCTTTAGTGAGTACTAGATTAGATTGCTTTGATTTACTGATTATTAATATAGTTAATATGAAAATATAGTACATAGTTAGGGTCATTTCATGGTTTTTCTTAATTTGAGTATTTAGAACCCTCCCTAGTGATATTATTTGTGATAAGAGATCCCTTAATTGGGTCTAGTAGATCCATGTATTGGTCATGTTCCTGATTATATATTGTATGCCTAATCGAAAGTGTAAGTAATATCTATCTTCTCAGATCTAGGATTGATTTGTAGATCTGATGCATTTCTAATTGCATATACTACCCCTACAAGAATCATCTAGGAGTATTATTAAAATAATAGAATAATAACCCAAAAATAGTGGGATAGAGACAAGCTTGGATAACTAAGTTAGGATATTTAAAATTAAATTTTTAATATTAATCTAAATATGGTGAATTAGTCATCTTGGATAGTCTAAACACTCAAATACATTGGTAGTTGGTTCATTGTAATGGAAGGAAACTTTCTTCAACAAGGTTGTGAGTGGACATTTACATTACCATAATTTTTTACAAATTTGTGATAGTAACCTATTATCTCCCAAAATCCATGAAGCTTATTTAAGGTCTTTGGAACTTACCACTCCATCATAGATTTTATCTTATTTGAATCATTAATGTGAAATAATATGACCAAAATACTCCACCTTTTAGACTCTAAAATCACATTTGGAGGTTTTGACATAAAGGTGATGATGTTTTAGAACTAACAATACTTGTTTCACATGTTTTAAATTTTCTTCCCAATTTTTGATGTATATTAGGATGTCATCAGAAAACACCAACACAAACTTATTTTTAAAAATACTAAAAATCATATTCATCAAACTTTGAAATGTAGATTGTGAATTTGTGAGACCAAAAGGCATGACCACAAACATATAATGGATTTCATGTTTTTAAAAGTTTTTTTAAGAATATCCTCATCTTTGATCTAAATTTGATGATACCTAGAACATATAACTAGTTTGGTAAAATAAACACCATGTAACTCATTTAAAAAATCATCAATTACTAGAAGAAGGAACTTATCTTTGAGGGTGTACTTATTGATTTATCTATAGTTAGGGCATATCCTCCAAGTGTCATCCCTCTTATGCACCATGAACACTAGGGATGGATATTTAATTTGGCTATGTCTGATAATACCTACCTTCAACATCTCATGTACCATATTTTCAAATTCAATATTTTAGACATATGGGTACCTATATGGTCTAATGATTGGTGGCATAATACCTATAATTAATATTATGGCATGATTGTGTTCTCTTCTTAGTGGTAGTCCTTTTGAAATTATGCCAAAAACCATTAGGTGGTCATCAATAATCATTTGTAAATCATAACATGTAGACATATACATTGGCTAAACTTCTATGGAAAATAATCATTCTAAAAATCCTTCATCCCCTTTTTTAATATTTTTCATCATCTAGTGCAAGCTAACCTATTGGGTATGTTTCCCTATAATCCATGTAGTTCAAATGTCCTACCTTCAAAATGAAAGTGTATAAATAATTCTTGGAAATTCATCTCCATTGTGCCCTAATTTGTGAGACATTGTACACATAAAATAATGTCATCCCCATCGATGGGAATTAAAAAATAAGAGAATCAATTATGTCATCCCTAATAACAATCTTAATACCATGGAGATTTATAGAAAATTTGATTGTGCCACCATTGACAACCATGACCATAAATTATGGAGATTGATAAATAAAATAGTTCAAACAAGTAGCCAAATCACTCTTGATGAAGTTATGTGTACATCCTGAGTCAATCAACACTATCACCTTTTATTTCCTAAAGAAACCCACCACCTTAATATTTTCATGGGTACTATTACCTAAAAGGGTATGCCATGAGATATTAGGGTGAGAATATTTAGATTCCTCATCTAGCACCTCTATACCCTCCACTAAGGCCTCATAATACTCTTCATTTTCATTGATGCCTTCAATGTAGAAAAACTTACTTTTTGCACATTTAAGTAATTTTCTCCAGTTTCTATCATAGCCAAAACACAATTTGCATGATTCTCTTCAATTTACTAAAGGGTTAATCTTGTAGGCTAAAGAAATTATGGTGATGTGAAATTGGATTTATATCCATGAGTGAAATCCCTTATTTTGAACACATAATTTTCCTTTTCATAGCATGTGGATGGTATGTATTCAAAAATGAAATTTGGATTAAAAATGAAACCTCAATAAGGATGGTATCCTTGACACCACCCCGCAAAAGAAAAGGTGAAGAATGTTATACTCATTTATGGCATCCACACATAAGGATAAATTATGGAATTATTGAATATAATACTTAATAATATATATTTCTTGAATTTTTTTTAACTAACTAAAGTATTTTGATGACATTTTATTGTGATAGTGCATCTACATCTTTTCATTAAATGCAAACTAGGTAACAAGAGTGCCTTTATTTTTATTTTAGTCACAAAACCAAATATGATAAATGAATTTCTTGGGTTCCAAATATACAAATGACATGATCACCTTTTATGCATATGGGGTCTAATGTAGATCAAATAAATTTTCTATTTTATTGATCCAAGTGATGATCCTTACCATCAAACTTTTGTGCTTCCACTTTTGGTAGCATGTGCTTTAAACTAGTATTGGAATTGTGATTGTTTAGATTGGGAGAACCCAAATGGAGTGGTGGAGGGTTATTTATATAAGCTAAGATAAAAGATTTTTTAATTTACCACTAAGATTTGATAAATAATTATTCACAAAATACATGTCTAATTTTACTACATCAAGATGATCTTTCCTCACTATGTTTTGTATATCTAATTGAATTTGGTGAACCACCTTATAAACTAAAAGATATGAAGTTTTAAACTCCATATCATCCTTATGATGAGTTTTTTGAGTATATTTACCTTTTATACATCTTAAAATTTTAGGATTAGCCATACACAAACCATATTATGGATGGTTTGGGGCCTTAAAAAAGTGTACAAATAGATTATACAATCATGATCATCTCATAAAGATGAATCCAATGATCTCTAATTTGCATAAGGGTGTGATTTTTTTAAATAATTTAAACAATATTATAATGATGAAAGAATTAAATTATTTTTAGATTGAAAGTTATGCTTTTTAGACCCTTCAACTATCTAGATCATTGTAACAACAAATTTGAAAAATAACACCAAAAAAAACTTGCCTAAATCAATGATTCGATACCACTTGTAATAATATTACTTATATGTTTGAATAATAATTTATCACATAATTAAGAGAAGAATAATAACATCCAAAATAATAATTAATGAAAGTGTAGAATACTAGATAAATATAGCTAAGCCACTTTATGGGTACAACCTAAGAAATAATGCAATAAGAGTATAAGTTTTAATATGATGATAAAATACTAACCACTACCTCCTATGTATACCCTAATTATCAATGGTTATTCCATAGTTTGACCTTATGAAGAAAACATATCAATACAATAAGATAATATAAAAGGTAAGCAAGGTAAAAATTGGCCACAAATATATCTAGACATTTTATAGGATAAGGGCATAACAATAACATTCTCTCTCATAGGATCTGGATATTTATTCTTCATGTATCATCCATATTAATGTTGAACAAATTTGAATGTTAGGTTAAATTAGGATCCTTATAGGTAAAAACATGAGTCTTAAATGTTTTAGGATGTATAATTTATTTTCATGGGGTGTATTATATGTTATTTGATGTAGTTTAATGTCATCCTATCCTTGGTCTTAGTCATACTAGTTAATTTGTCATTTTGGGTCTTTTAGTGGGATTTTAAGGGTCATAAATGTAAGTGGCACAAATACTAAGGTATCCAAGTGTATTATTTTACTTAGAATCTAATAATTCATTTTAATTAAAAGGTATGTTATTTACATCACAATATTATAGGTTGCTTAACTAAAATTCAAGAATCCAAATAAAAAAGAGAACATTTGGCACTTGTATGTATCATGGGGAAGTGTGACACATGGTAAAAGATCATATATGGAATATTCATATTCATCTTCATCACAATAATATAAATTATTTACATGCTCTATAAGTTCCATTTTTAAGCTAAAACTAGTATGCTTCATATTTGCTTTCTTAGACATACAAAAGTGACCTTCAAGTTTGTGCTTAGCATGGACAGCTCAAGAGGTTTCAGAGCAAATTATTTTGGTAGTTGATATTAAATTTAGATATATTAATTTACATATAAATATTGTAAGTATTTATCAACTATGATTTATGAATCATCCTTTTGAAGTTGACAATACTTTTTTGCTAGTTATTTCATGCACCTTATAGGTTTTTATCCATTTTAGTCAAATCCATACAAACCAATTGGTGATGTTCACTCTAGAGGATGTTGTATAATTTAATAGATGGAATAAATTCTTAATTTAATGTTTCATAATGTTTTGATGAGCAAGTTAGTTCATGTTGCAGGAGGGTGCCACCATGTGTAGTCTTAGTCAAAGTTCTTATTTTTAGAATGTTGTTTTCTTGTAGAGGTCTCATGAAGTTTGTAAATGATGCTCCATAGGTTTTAGGGTCATGTTAATACCTCCTTCCATTTTTTTGTTTCAAAGTATCATGTTTTGGGTAGCTCTTAGTCTTGCCATCTCTCACAACCAACTCCATGCCTAACTTCACTTGTAGTCTCATATATGAGCTTGTCCACCTTGTTCATGGAGTTTTAATCATGGTGTATTAGTTATTTCAGGTCATTAATATCTATGGAGAGTTCATTTTATTTTTAATGAAGAGACAAGTGTGCTTACAAGTTTACTCATCACACTAAATAGTTATTCTTCAAACCCCTACCTACTTTAATCTAGATATGTCCATGAGACTTTCACATTGGAATAGTGTTATGGAGCTAGTTTCAAGTCCTCCTTGATAACAATAATGTACTATAAAGGTTTTAATTTGAGTTTAAGATTTTTTGAGGTTACTCATCAACCTATTTTTGCTCCATTCCACACTTACTACTTATAAATAGCCAATAATAACCTATAGGATCTCTTGATAATGCCATATTGGGGTAAATGGTTTGGTGATGATTTCAAGCCATTTAAAACATAAATAATACATTTGAGGTTTTGAGATGGAAATATAATAGCTGATGAAGTCTAAAGTAATAAATATTTCTCATGTTTTATCCATTATTTGTATGCACTAAAAATCCACACCTACAGGTGGTTTAGCAGGGGTTAAGAAACCATTTTTGAAATACTAGATAGGTCATAAAACTCATTTTAAACACTTAAAATATTTAAAGGATCCTAATATGCAAGTTTGAAAGATATATATGCCTTGACCAAGTTTAAATCACCTTCTAGCAATGAGAGACTAAGTTTAGGGAAATTTCCCCTAAAATGATAAAATAGAGCTCTAGGGGTTTTTGTATACCTATTACAACATGATTACAAAGTGTTCAAAAACATATAAAGATGTGGACCCTATTTCCTCTAGTATAGATAAGATATATGCCAAGGATGAGAGAAATATATTAAGTATAAAGAGGTTTTTTGAGACATTAAATTTACCCTAAAACACACTAAAATCATGCACTAGCATCTACAGGTTTAAAGTTGTAAATGGTCTTTTGACATCTTCAGAAGCAACTAGGACAAAATCTCATAACTAAGATGGTTCAATTGGATAGAATGTTTTAAATGGTGGAATGGTATACAAATGGAATAAGTTTATCAAGAGGAGGTTTTTACATGGATATGCAAGCCCTATGGTCACCTACAGTCCATACATTAAGGTAATGTTGACCTACCACAAGGTATAAAATAACGGCCCGAAAATGATGTTCAAGTGGCATTCTACGACTTTCAAGTTAAATTCAAGTTCAAGCATGCATTTTGTGACCTAAGTGGGTTAAATGAGAGTATATTCACACCATTACCAATATTAATTTAAGCTCACACACACCTATAGATCAAAAAGGTAGAGTATCTCAGTCAACAGACAAACAAAACCTAGTTTGATGATTTTAAGTGCATAAGAAGGGAAAAATCATGGTTAACATGATGAAAAAATGTTGTGAACACATTCCTCAAAGCCATTATTACCTTTAAAATATTTTTTATGTGTGAAATAGGCCTAAACATGGTTTTCCAAGCTAGTTTGCACCTAAAATGAACTATTTTTTACTGTGTTGATAGTGAGCTAGAGAGAGGTTCCTTATTGATTTGGTATTATCCAAAAATGAGTGGAAAAGGTACAAAAACTTAACATTATATAATAATTTTTTTAAAGGTATAATTTATATATCCAAATACAAATTCAATCTAAGGAAACCTACAACCATAAGCCTTGGAGTAGAACATAGTCAGTCATGTTAAAACTTAGTCTTGAGGATTCAAAGAGGAAAAGGATATGTAGAAAGTTTTAAATGATAAATGGACATAAAAAACTCTCATATTTATAATTATACTCTACATATTATTTTTCACATGGATTAAAATTACATATAATACCTTTTAAATGAAATACATATTCCACTTTGTAAATTCTTGCACACAGTCCTTGTGCATAGAAACTAGTCTTCGAACTTGAAGCTTTAGATGGTCAAATGACCTAAAAAATTGATATTTTTTTGTTTATAAGGTATATAATATTTTAATTAGATCATAATATACTCATTTTTATTTAGAAAATATGGAAATTACCCTATGTTTTGTCTCAGATAGGGGGTACTTCCCGTCATGCATACACTGGCAGGTTTGGGGAGAAATTGATAAAAGATGGACCAAGAGTATGGGGATATTTCATGGAGGATATGATAAGTTTAAATATAATTATATAAATTTGATAAATCATTCAAATTAATATGAAACTAAATATTTTTCTCTAGACCCTCAAAAGTGTAAACAAGCTCATGAAGCATAGTTATGCCTAGAGGCCAAACAAGAGGTCACATTCAATTATTGATTTGAGATAATTTTATGATGGATTGGAACATGTATATGTAGAAATTATAGGTGTTTTTTTATCTATCAAGAGTCAAGGAAAACCTTCAAATGTCTTTTTAGGTTTTGAGGCACAAATAGGCTATAAGACCAACATTAGGCCTAATGCCCAGATGAGGAATGACCTTCACTTTTCACATGATGTGAGAATTTAAAACTATTGAATCATGTATTTTAGGTCAATATAGAGGTTACCAAGCTTTTATAAGGTATATAAAACATAAATAATCTAATTTTAGGCCCTTAGACAACATTAGGCCTATTGGAATGATAGGAAAAGCTCTAATAAGTGACCTCAAGTGTTCATATCTCCTCTAAGAGTTTTTATGGGAAAAAAAGGAATTTGGAGGGGTTAGTAGGGTCCCTCAAAATCATTTTTGTGTCATTTATTTGAAATTTCAATGTCATAACTTTATGAATAATGCTTAAGACTAAAAACTACCTATAACCCAACTAAACCCTTAGTCAAGACTCAATGGAGAGAAAAATATTGGAAAGTTATTAAGATGGCATAGTTTTACCATGAAAGATATTTTAACTTGAAGAAGACTCACTCAGGCTTCATCATATTCTTTGGAGTTGTATGAAACTATATGATCTAAAGTTTAGTTGTGATCTAAAGTGGTATATCAAAGGAGCTATCCCTACCTATAGATTCAACTCATCCTTAGGCTATGCACACACCTAGAGGTGTTTATATTATGCCAATTGGATGAGGAGATCTTTTCCATCTCCTCAAAGGGTGAAAATCCAAGTGAAAATAGATTTTTAATTCTCGATAGGACTCTTGGTCCTAGAGGTTGAAAGATTTTTAGTGTTGTCTTTCAACAATCAGCCTTTGAAGGCATCTATCCAAGCATCAATGGTGACTCTAAAGCTATATCAACTAGTCAATTAGCCCAAGTTATCATTTGAATATTTTTGGTAACATTGTTCTTTGTATTATTTCTTTTAATGAGTTTTCATGTTAATTTTTGTGTTGGGTTTTGTCTTACATAAATTGGTGAGGTATTTATAGCTCATGATATTCCTAATCAACCTTTGTATGATTCCCATCAACCTTGGTGTGATTATTACTAGTCTTTATATGACCATATCCAACCTTTTCATGATTTATATCAGTCCTATAATTAGCCTCCTCAATATATTGTTTCTTCTAGTCAACCTAGACACTTATCAACTCAATCCATTTCCACCAAACTCTTTTGGGGTATGAGAATTATATGTTAGATATTGATACATCAAGGGGACATGTCTAATATGTTCCTATAAATTTCATTCATAAGGAAAGAGATAAATTAGAGATGGTCAAAAGAGAGTGGATACCTATTGAGAGAGCCAATTGGCAAAGGCTTACAAATCAGATGATAGATGTGAGTGGCTTGATTACATTCTTGGAGGATAAGATAAGAATTCATGAGAGGTAGCCTCACCAATTATATCAACCTTCATATCCACTTCCCCAAGTTTTCTATCAGCCATATTTGATCCCTACTCATGAGCCCAATCAAAATTGCCAAAGTCATCTTTTCTAAATAAAGTGAAAGAGAGAGTTGGAAAGGCTAGCCTTGTATTCGAAGAAAACCTTGATAGGAAAATTGAGTTGCCCAATAATAAAATGTGGTAGTCCATCTTAGTATCAAAATAAGTGGAATATAAACCTTAATTTCCCTCTCTCATTACATCCCTACCTCAAGAATAGACCTTTAGATATTCCATTCTAAGTTGGAGACAAGGTGGAGATTCTAATCCCAAGGAGATTCTAAGTTTATTGAATACTTCATCCACTCCTCAAATTGCATCACCACCTCAAGAGAATACTTAGAATCCTATCATCCTAAGCTGAAGTAAGATATTGGAATCATGGGGAAAGAAGGAGGAGAAAATCCTAGATAAAGAGTGCAAAGTTGAAAAAACACATGATCCTATGTAAGTCCCTCCCACCCTTCCTAAAGAGACCTATTGTTCTCCATGTCATCCATCTTATACTCCTCATCCTTATGATGATGCCTATGAACATCAAGAGAAAATTTTCCAAGAGAATTTAGCCAAGAATATTGAAGAGTTAGAGGCAAAAATGAAATTGGTAAGTCAAGGTGTGATGGAAGGTTTAGACCCAAAAGAAGATCATATGCCTAAACATACCCCATCTACCCTTCCTCAAGAAAGTGTTAAATATAAATAAAATATGAATGAAATGGTTTTCAAGTGGAAGGAAGAAAATAAATTTTTGTTTTATCCCAAGGTCTGCCTCCCCTTCCTCAAGAGCTTCCAAAAAAATCCCGTACTTTTCACTCCCAATCTACTTTTGAGTTTTATGTGTCACCTCCACCAACTAATTCATGCTGTCCTCACCCCATCACCATTTGCTTTGATATACCTATGGTATGGGAACATAGATAAGATTAGTTGGTTGAGAAAAATTTTGAACTCTTGCTTGAATAAATCCTACTTCATTGGAAGCCTAATTGGGTTAGGTCACATGATTTCAAGATACCTAGTCTTGGAATCACCATGAAGAAAAAAGAAATGGAAGATCTTGCAGCCTTTGAAGAAGACTCTACATCTGATCAAAAGGTTGTGGATGATCATCTCAATTATGAATATTAATGTGCTACCATAGATGGAGAATAATTTCAAGTCTTTCCTAAAGAGGTTGCATCCCTATAAAATTATCTTGAGACCAATGTGCAAGAGGTTGGTTGGTCTTGAAGATTACCCAATACCTCAGCCTGATCTTGAATCACCATTAGATGCATTGGAGATTGAAAAAAACTATCTTGATGACATGATACATCAAGAAGAGAAGATTGAAGAGGCAGTGATTCTAGAGGATGAAGAGGACAAAGATGATTGGGAACTGCAAATGAATCTCTTTCAAGAGATTGAAGGGATTTGCCAAGTTGAGGACCAAGTACATGACAAGGTGAATAAATAATCTTCCATGGATGAAAATTATCAAGATTAGATAGAGTATACAAAGCTCCTTTATGAACTACAAGAACTTGTAGCTGAGAAGAAACCCAATATTATTGAGATCCCTATAGAAATCAAGAATGAGGTTGTAATTGAAGATCCACATGAGAAGGTTCAAGATTTTTGGATGAAATAGGAGTTAATTTATATAGCCAACCTATTTTAAGCTACCTAGTTTTCAATGAATATCATGCCAATGAAGTTATCAAACATCATGAAAAAGATGGAGGCATCAATACTAAAGGACAAAAAACTACATGTATTACTAAATCCTTCATGTCGTGAAGGAAGAAGAGTTTAAAACTTCCCCTTTGATCTGGGAGGGAATTCTCATCTCAAGTTAGTTAGCTTTTGAGTTATCTTGTTTAGTTTAGTGTGTGTATGTGTTCTATAATTTCTCATGAAGCACATGTGTGTTTAATTTTGCTTTGTGTGTGTCTCTGATTTTGTGTGGTCGAGGTAGTCATTGGTCTTGTCTTGATCAAATATTTTAGTCAATCATAAAAACCTTCTTATTTGTATCAAATTTTAGTTGACTCCTAAACCCAATGGACTAATAATGCTACTAGTCTAGTTAGTATAGCAGGAATACTACCCCTATGAGTCACCAATTTGTTGGCCAAATTTGACTTGTAGGTCAAATTAGGACCCATATAGGTAAAAATCATGAGTTTTATATGTTTTATGAGGTATAATTTATTTTCATTGGGTGTATTATATGTTATTTGATGTAATTTAATGTCATCCTAGCCTTGGTCTTAGTCATATTAATCAATTTATCATTTTAGGTCTTTTAGTGGGCTTTTAAGGGTCATAAATGGAACTGGCATAGTTGTCAAGGTTCCAAAGTGTCTTATTTTCCTTCAAAGTTTCAAGTAAGTTATTTTAATTATTATAGATGTCAGTTACATCAGAATCTTGTAGGTTGCTTGATTGAAATTCAAGAATCCATCTAAAAAAGAGAGCATTTGGCACTTGTACAGTTCATAAGGAAGTGTGCCATATGTGAAAAGATCATGGAGGGAATAATAATCTTCCTTAAATTCATATAAATGATTTACATGACATTAAAGTTCTATTTTTAGTCCAAAACCATTCTACTCCATCTTTGCTTTCTTAGACATATAGAAGTGACCTCAGATTTGTGCTTAGTATAGACAACTCAAGAGGTTTCAAAGAAAATAATTTTGGGAGGTGATATTACACTCATATACCTTAATTTAAATATAAATATTTAAATTATTTATTAAACATTCTTTATGAATATTCCTTTTGAAAGTGATTATACATTTTTGGTAGTTGTTTCGTTCACCCTATAGGTTTTGCTCCATTTTGGTCAAATATGTATGAACCAATTAGTGATTGTGACTCCATAGTATTTTGTATACCTTCCAATATGGTATCCATTATTATTTTCATGTTTCATAATGGTTTTATGAGAAAATTAGTCCATGATATGGGAGGGAACCATCATGTGTAGTCTCAATCAAAGTTCTTCATGTTTACAGAATGTTGGTTTCTTGTAGAGGTCTCATGTAGTTTATAAATGATACAATTATGGTTACAAGTTCACTCATCACACTAATAGGTCATTCTTTAAAACCCTATCTATTTTATTCTAGATATATCCATGAGACTTTCACATTAGAATAGTGTTATGGGGATAGTTTCATGGCCTCCTTTATAAAAATAACGTATTTTTAAGGTTTTAATTTTAGTTTAAGTTGTTTTGAGGCCACTCATTAACCTATTATTTCTCCATTCCACACTTACTACTTATATAAAGCCAATAATCACCTGTAGGAGCTCCTGATGATGTCATATTGGGGTAAATGGATTGGTGATGGTTTCAAGCCTTTTGAATCATAAAGAATAAATTTGAGGTTTTGAGATTTAAATAAAATAGTTTAAGAAGTTTAAATCAATACATATTTCCCATGTTCTACCCATTGGTTGTATGCACTAAAAATCTACACCTACAAGTGGTTTAACAAGGGTTAAGTAAACATTTTTGAAATACTAGATACATGGTAAAAATCATTTTAAACACCTAAAATATTTAAAGGATCCTAATATTCAAGTATGAAAGTGATATATTCCTTGACCAAGTTGAAATCACCTTATAACAAGGAGAGACTGAGTTTAGGGAAATTTTCCCTAAAATGATAAAACAGAGCTCTAGGGGCTTTTTGTATACCTATTACAACATTATTACAAAGTTTTCCAAATAATATAAAGAGGTGGAAAATGTTTCCTCTGGTACACACAAGAGATATTACAAGGATGAGAGCAAGAGAGGAAGTAGAAAGAGGTTGTCTAAGGCCTTAAAGTTATCATAAAACACATTGAAATCCTACACTAACATCTACAAGTTTGAAGTTGTAAATGGTATTTTGACATCTTAAGAAGCAAATTAGAAAAAATCTCATGACTAGGATGGTTCAATTAGATAGAATGTTTCAACTAGTGAAATGGTGTTAAAGTGGCATCAGGTTATCAAGATGAGGTTGATATATGGCTATCCAATCCTTATGGTCACCTATAGCCTATACACTAAGGAAATGTTGACCTATAACAAGGTATTAAATAGTTGCCCAAAATTGATGTTAAAGTGGTGTTATAAGACTTTAAAGTTAAATTCAAGTTAAAAAATGTATTTTTGTAACCTAAGGGGGTTTATAGAGAGTATATTCACACCATGAATAAGCTCAATTGAATCTCACACACACCTACAATTCAAAAAGGTAGAGTATCTCAGTCAACAGGCAGACAAAGCCCAGTTTGATGATTTTAAGTGAATAAAAAGGGGAAAATCATGGTTAACATGATGAAAAAATATTTTGAACACATTAATCATATCCATGATGACTTTTACAATATTTTTTATGTGTGAAACATGCCTACACAGGGTTTTCCAAGCTAGATTGCACCTACAATGAACTATGTTTGATTGTGTTAATAGTGATAATAGTGAACTAGAGAGAGAGGTTCCTTATTGATTTAGTATTCTCCTAACATGAGTGGAAAAGGTATAAATATTTAATATTATGTAATAATGTGTTTAAAGGTTGTATGTGTATATCTAAATCCAAATTCAAGCTAAGGAAACCTACAAGCAAAAACCTTAGAGTAGAACATAATCAGTTATGTTAAAACTCAGTCTTGAGGATTCAAAGAGGAGAAGGATATGTAGAGGGTTTAAAATTATAAATGGACATATAAAAATATCATATTTATCATTATATTCTCTATATCCTTTTTGACATGGAGTAAAAGTAGAGAGAATCCCTTTTAAATTCAATACATAGTCCACTTTAGAAATTCTTTCACACAATTCTTGTGCATAGAAACCTGTCTTAGAACTTGAAGCTTTGGATGGTCAAATGACTTGAAAAATGGATATGGTTTTATGAATAGGGTCTATAATACTTGAAAAATATCCTAATATACTAATTTTCTTGATAAAATAGTGGAAGTACCCTTATTTTATCTCATATAGGGGATACTTCCCCTCATGCATACATTGGTAGGTTTGGGGAGAAATTAATGAATGATGGAGTAGGGGTATAGGGACCTTTCATAGAGGATATGAGAATTTGAAATATACTTATATAAATTTCAAAAATCATGCATAGGAAGATGAAACCAAATAGGGTGCCCTAGACCCTTAAAAGTGTAAATAGGCTCATGAGGCATAGTTATACCTAGAGGCCAAACAAGAGGTCACATTAAATTATAGATATAAGTAAACTTTATGATGATTTTTAACATGAATATGGAGTAATTATATTTATCCTATTTTTAAATTCTCACATCATGTGGAAAGTGAAGGTGATTCCTCATCTGGGCATTAGGCCTAATGTTAGTCTTGTAGCCTATCTACACCTCAAAGCCTAAATTGACCTTTGAAGGTTTTTATTGCCTCATGATAGCTCGAAACATACATATAATGACTCCATATTCGTGTTACAAATCATTAGGACAACATTAGACAAAATTAGGCCTGTTGGAATTGAAGGAAGAGCTTGAATAGGTGACTTCAAGCATTCATATCTCCTTTGAGAGTTTTCATGGGAATAAAAATAATTTGGAGGGGTTAGTAGGGTCACTCAACATTAGGTTTGTGGCATTTATCAGAATGTTCAATGTCAGAACTTTATGAACAATGATTAAGACTAAAAACTACCTAAAACCCTATTAAACCCTCAATCAAGATTTGATGGAGAAAATAATCTTGGAGAGATATTCATATGACATATTTTGACCATGAAAGATATTTTACCTTGAATATAACTCACTCAATATTCATCCTATGCTTTGGAGTTGTATGAAACTATATGAATGGGGTGATAAACGAGGTTTTCTTAACTATTTTATGTGTTTTGTAGGCTATAGGAGGAGTCTAAAGATGAAATAAAGTTTGGATGGAATATTAGGACTTTTTATAAATAATTATGGTCATTTATTTCCAAGAAAAAAATATTAAGTTTCCAAAAAATAGCTCTCATCTTAGCCAATCAAAATTGGTATAGTGGATAAGCTAGTGAGAAGGGTGGAAAACTTCAAGTAGGGTGATTTAAAGGTGTACATGATGATTATAAGGCCATGAAGGGTATTGAATATTTTCATACATTATATACCATGTATTTTAATGGTAAACTAATGCTTTTTTAGAGGCCAAGTGTGTAGGGTGCATGAAAGAGGAGTTTTCTTGAGAAAAAATGATGATATCTCTTTTTGGGATGATTCTAGAGGACCAAAACTACAAACAATTCATGGAAAGGCATGTTTGAAATCCCTCCCCTTCATTCCAATAATTATAACTATTCCTAGTCTGTTATGAGACATTCAAGAAAATCAAATCATGAAGGTAGTTTTTTTGAGCTAGTTAAGAGGATTTTAGGTCACTTTGTAATAGTTTGATGACTGGATAGACACTTGTACTTCCTAAACTTACATGGTTCATATTATATATTATTTTAATGCACAAGTAACTAATTCTCTCAACTTTACAAGTGTCCTTGTGACCCTTAGACTTTTCTCTTCTCCTCTCTCTCTTTCTCTCAAGTTATATAAGAACTAGCCATTTTTGTCATTGTAACATATGTTCCACCTGAGTATAGTAAATCCCTATTCAATTTCATACCATTTAATAAATAATACTACTAATTCTTACCTATTTATGACTATTCTTGGTGTGTTTTACTTGAATGTTTCATATTGCTTAGTGAAGACTATGGATTCCTTAGCATGTTGTCTCATTCTCTCATCTTATTTGTAGCTTGAAATCTTCTTATTGCAAGGGATGTGAATTTTTCTATGAAATTTAAAGGATTGAGTGAGTTAGTATTTTCATTAGTGGCATTCAAGGCCTCTTTTCTAGTCCTCCTAGCTTTTCACATTCATCCATAACCTCATAATGTAACATTATTTGAGAAGATGCAAATTGGATAAGTGTATGTTTAGTTTTTCCCTTAATTTCATCTGTAACATGATGTTGGTTGGAAGTCATTATCTATTTTGGTGTTTCACCTCCCTTTGGTTAGTTTTCTTTCAGTTATCTCCCCCCCCGCAAAAGTTTAAATATAGTTGTGATCCAAAGTGGTACATCAAGGGAACTAGGCCTATCTAGAGATTCACCTCATCCATAGGCTACGCACAAACCTAGAGGTGTTTCCATTGTGCCACTTAGATGAGGAGAGATTTTCCATCTCCTCAAAGGGTGAAAATCCAAGTGACAACAATTAACTTTTTAACTAGCCTCACTAGATTTGGAAGACATTATTCCTTATGTTGATTCATGTAAATAACTTGGAAAAATATTGTTATTTTGGATGAGAGTGTACCTTTTGTGCCTAGAAACATCCCCATTTAAAATTTTAAAAAAGGACCCATTTTAATGATAAATTTCTATGTTTTATGATCTATACCACCTTAGAATGGGTTTTATGTCAATTTTTATGGTATCCAAAAAAAATTATTGAAGATTAGACTTGCATGTTTGCAATTTTATATTACAAATTGAAGTTATGCTTAGGCTCATTAAGAGTTGTATTTTCTACCTTTGGGTTGTTTTACACATGCTTGTCAAAGTTTTTGAATTATAACATTTCATCAAACATACACATTTATCTAGGGAATATATCAATTTTTTTATCCTTTTTGAACTAACTTAAGTTTTTGCCAAAGTGTTTAATTATTTGTGTTCCCTCTTGTAAAGATTATTCCACACTTAGAATTTTTTCTATTTTTCACCTAGACATCTTCCAAGTCAATAGATCTTGCCATGTGATGTTGACCTACTCACTTAGAGCCCCAAAAAAAATGAAGTATGTATTATACTCTACTTTTCTAAGTTTATGACACATTGAATGATCTTGCTAGATCATGATTAGTCCATTACTTATAAAATTTTAAAGACTTATGGGAAAGTGGAATAATGAGATGATGACAAGTGTCATGATCTAACTCACCTAATAACTGATCAATCAAATTTATAGTGTATGAAGTTCCCAAGAAAGTGAGTTAGTGATAGAATGTTATGTGGTATCATCTAAAAGGGATGTAAACATATATTCTAGATGATGTATCTCGAGATAAGTAGATTATCAAGATGACAACACATGTCATCATATCACTCATCTAGGGCCTACATGGTAAGAAAAGAGGGCACTATTACCCATGGGGAATTAAAGTATTAGCATTTTTCAAAGTTTAATAATCCTACCAACCCAAGATTAAAAGGAAGTGAAAAGGCAACAAGTGTCAAGGAAGGGTGATAAGACACTCAAGATAAAGAAGGAAAAGCCACTTGGCATTAGAAACCATAGAAAGTGGAACTTCATAAGACATAATTCAAATATTAAAAGGGAAAAGAGAGAAGGAATCCAAATCCATTAATTATATTAATCCACATGAATTGGTAAACAAAATTCATTCAATTCAACAGAGCTAATGAATCCAAAGGAAATATATGGGATTCATAAAGTTTACTTTAATTACATTACCCTCAATATAACTATTGCAAATGTGAATTTGAGATCTAATATGACTAGGTGATTCTACAATTTTTATAGAACTAGAGCTCTTTGAGTGCATAATAATGGATTGCCCATCATGTCTTCCACCTCTTTTATATACATTCTCCATTGTAGGGTCTACATAGTAAATAGACATAAGTTTCTATTAAGTAGCTCTCAACCATGAATTCAAGCACTAATATTCTATATGAGAGGAGGTTGATGAAATAAAACCATATGATCTTGGGGATCAACTCTCAGAATTGACATATAAATATAAGAATGACCTATTAGTTATCAACTCAATGAGACTACAAGATGCTAGTGCTAAGCCTGAGGTAATGTCTTTCATTGACCTAGTATTTGATTTATTTGTGAATGACTAAATTTTAGGCAAAATTCTACACTTATGCCAACACAATGTACTAGTGGCATACATTTATGGGCATGCCCTTGAAAATTAGTGTAGGTTCCCTACCCCTAAAATTAAATATAATAATACCTTTATTAGTTTATTTATATACACCAAAAATGTAGCAAAAACATCATAAGAGTGGGCATACGACCCAACCACATTCACAATCTAAGGCTCCATCTCTTCCATCTCCATTTTTATATTTAGGCCAAGAATTAGGAATTACATGGTTTTATTGAATTGAATTTATGAGATTTTGATTCCCCTATTGGATACCATCCTCAACTCTACCAAAATAATTACTATAGGAGAAATTATCAATGCTAATTTGATCAAACAAGTTAGCAATTCATCAAGTACACCAGATGGAGACTTCTATATGATGTCTTATCTAGTCTATTATATAACTGACTATTCACTTGACCTTTAAAGAACCTTGGGATCCATCTAATAAGTACCAAAAAATTATATTTGTGATGAGTTCAATATGTTCCATATACATAAGTTCACTAAAAATATTATGTAGATAACTAAAACCTTTTACATAATGGTATATTAAGCCATTTATGGAAAATACATGTTGAGACTATATAAAAAATTTAGGATAACAATTGTGAATATTGGGGAGTATTATCTCTACCTTGATCATATAGTCATCAGGATAGAGGGGACTAGGGCTCTCCTTATGTATCTACCTAGACTAATATTAGATAAGGTTGTAGAATAGGAAACTAAAACTCAATTGGTATATTTAGTATGTTTCATATTAAGAGCTACCAAACAAGGAGCCTTTCATCCACTCCCTATTAGTATTGGCATGATATAATACACCAGGTGGGAAATTTCCAACATGTGGGTAAAATTAGAGTGCAATATGATTTCAAATTGGTACCTTATAAGAAGTGGGATCCTAATGGAAAAATTATGAATAACCTAATTAAATTTAGATGAAAAGTGAATATTGACTATGGTTGTGTATCTTATCCACATGACAAAGTGTTTATGGATGCTTTGAATGATACAAAAGTCCATACAAGAATGAATAGGGAGAGTATGTCCATGATGATAGTTAGGCATAAATAGTATCATTTGAATAATATTAAGGAGGATTTCAAGAGAATGGAAAAGAGTAATGGGTTTAAAAACCTACTCAGGGATTCCCACCATAGGTAGAATCATAAGGGAAATAATATACTAGTCTATTTGAATAAGCACTTATGGAGGAGAAGTAAAACAAAGAGACTCCTATTCATCCTATCTTGGTGACCACCATTAAAATAAACACTATTATAACTATTCCCCCTCATCCTAATAGTACCATAGAGTTTTACAAGTGCATCTTAGTTAAGTGCATGGTTTTTTATGCTACCATTTCCTTGCCTCACAACTATGCAACATGTAAGCTTCCCATATTTCCTTCTTCCTATTTCCATTTTAACTCCACCTTAATCCATAATTTGAACCATTTTACCACCACCTTCATTAGTCTATTCATATCTTAGACAAGTGTCCACTCCCTAGGTTCACCCTTAGTAGTTATTGATACCCTCACCTCACCTCTACTTGTTGCTTCACCAAATTCACTTGGTATTACATTAAATCTTCCAACATAAACTTATACTCCCACTAACCTCTTATTTTATATAAAAGGAAATAAAAAAATCCTTCAGTCTCACCATAGATCACACCAAAAAAGGAGGCACTTGAGGATAATTTAGGGGAGGAATTGGATAAATCAAATGGTTCTAGAGAGGTAGAACCCCTAGAAGTGTTAGACAATGATGAAGAGGAGAAGAAAATTTTCATATAAAAGGTGTGGTTCACAAAAGAAGAATGGAAAGATGAGACAAAGACATTATTATTTGAATGCATTGATGAGACCACAAAAAGTGACCCTAAAGATGAATGGCTTGGAGAAGAGGATTCTCAATCAGGTGATACTAAAATCTTGAAAACAAGTTCAGTTTAAACTAAATTAATTTTGAGACTAGATGGTCACATTAGGGATGAAACAGAGTCAAAAACCCTTCTAATATAGGGGAAATCATAAAATGTGATTCCTTTCCCCTCATATACAAGTACAACAATGACATCTATAATAATAGTTCCCCTGGTTACTTTTTTATAAAATGTAAGTACCCAAATTCCTCATTCTTTAGATTATTTAGGCCAATTAGGAAGAGCTCAAGAAACTACAATGCAATCTTTTCAAAACTTAATCCAAAATCATATGGCTCAAACTATGGCACCCCCAAATCAACTTTCAAATATCCCTTCATCTACCCTTGGTGCTATAGGGATTATTTATACATCAATGACTAATTATTTATAAGATTTTTTCAACTCCCTAATCACCTCATCATTTTTTGCTTCCACAAGCCCTTAGACCCCTAAGCCTAATAAATAACATTTTCAAAACTTAGTCTCCACCACCATTTTTACTTCTAAAACTACCCCTCCTAACCAATAACTCAATAATATTACCAATTGGTCATGCAACCCAAATAAATTCTACTACAATTACACCATAGAAAGGGTCTAGAAAATAAAAGCTGATAGTTGACATGTGACACCCATGAAGATCACTAGATGGAGGAAATATATTCCACCCTTTCCTAAATTAGGAACATCTTCTCCCAAGCCCATTATTCTCCTAGAGTAATCTCAATCCTCCACTCCCATAGTTTAGGTATAGTATGAAGAGTATCTAGTTACCTTGAACATCTTTGAATGGATTCAAAGAATGCAATAAGTAGAATAAATCACGTAGGACCTATTTATTATTGATTAGGAAATATTAAAGTTTAATTTTATAAAAGAAACTAAGACTATGATAAATGTAAAAAGGAAAACTATAATGGTTGAGGGATATAAGGTAGAGTTAGAACAAAGAGAGGATGTGTTCTCTTTAACCAAGAGAAGAAAAATGAACCCCTCAGATGTGATCTATTATGGAGAAGACCCATACTCTTTTGTAGACTCTTCAAAGGGGGTAATAAAGGATATTTTCAAAGGCTATGACCAAGCTATTAATGAATTACAGTAAAAATATACCATACAACCTCTAAGGGACCTCATAAATAATGTATAAAGGTCAGCCATAAATTATATGATATCATCTAATTAGTAAGGAATGAAAGAATGGAGTCATAACCTAAGTGGGGAGATGTATGCACCCTTTTTGAGAAAATGAATAAAATCAAGGGACAACTCTATTTCTTAATCCAAGTGGACAAAAAATAAACCTTGTGACCACCTAAATTTGATAATTGCACTAAACATTGCTTGGGCCCAAAATTATATAGCTACTAAGAGGGATGCTCTAGTTGCATGACACCAAGAGATGAAAACTTTGGTAATGCATATCATTATCTATGAGATGTAAACTATTATAATTTTGGGGGAAATGAGAGTCAATAATGTTATTAAGCCATAGGGAGGACTAGTCCTTATATCCATTTTTGAAGACCTACTTTGGACTATAATAAATAGTTTCAAGGCAAGGTGGAAGGCATGGTGCACAAGACTAATGATGATGTGGTCTAATTGGTATATTTTTTAGAATAAAGGTTCTTGATAGGAAGAATCTTTACATAAATCTTGGGGATACATTAAAACACACATGAATTTAATGGATAAGATTCCATGACTTTTTAAAATACCCCTATTATACTTCAAGGCATTTGAAGTTGATTTTCAAGCAAGTTGTGTTTTGTGCCTAAAAATTCAAGTGAATAAATGGGCATCTTCCTATTTAAATCCTCCACTAGAAACTTTGGTTTTAACCACTTATTCAATATTAGGGCCCACTACAACTACAACTTTACTTATAAATATAACAACTATAATGGTTACCAACACACAATTTCTACCTCATAGGTAGCTTCTCTAAAAAATTCACACATTTTTTCTAACCATATTTTTTTAATGGATTTTATAATCTATTAGAATTTGACATTATTGTAACCATACATGTTATGCATGGTTTATGTTATGTGATCCATTCTAAGGTAGTGTAACTTTAGACCTTTCTTGAGAGATGATTCATTCCCATCCTAACCCTATATATATGTGTATCCTCTTCATTTGAAAGGGAGGATAAATTTTGATATTAAATATAGATAATAAATACTTTGAGTTGTTTTTCAAGTGTCTGTTGTAAGAGTTTCTCTTCAATTTATGTGTTTCATTTATTATGTGGTTTAATATAGCTAGTAGTTTAGTTATTTGATATATGCTATAATAATTTTAGATAACTTATGGCTAATTAATAAAATTTTATCAATAAATAATATTCAATAATAGTTTTAGTTTGATTAATCTTGGTAATCATTCATATAATAGGTTTTCTAAACTAATATTTGAATTTATGTAGAAGTATCATTATGATGTAGCCTCCTAGACTATGTAATAACTATTCTAAGATGTTTTGTATTCATTATCTAGAATCTCTTATTAGGAGTTATAACATAAACATTAATAGAAGCAATATTCAGACAATGAATTTGAGTTAATTATGTTTTATCCCTTAGATTAACTCATGGTTTTTTTACATTATGTATGCCAAAGTAGTAGGCCACAAACATTAGTTCCTAGTACTTGTCCTCATTTTGAATCTAGTTTAAAATAATTCACTCTATTTATAGATCCTCTTCCTACCTTATCCTTCTCTCATTTTTTGGTTTTGTTAGGTCATGGCCACTTTAGGTTAATCCCATCATCAATCCACACACCTCAAATAGATTTAGTATTCCCATCCATATTTAAACCATCTCAGGTTAACAAATACTTTGGTCACCACCATTTTACTAAAGTATTATTAAAAATATTAATACCTTGGAACTCTTTCCTTGGAATGTATCTTGATTCATTGATCCTAAAATTTTATATTTTACCTTATAATGTTCCATGGTGTGCAAAAAAACCGCACCAATAGAACTCTATCTAGCACTAGAAGGAGGTCATGTTTCATTATTTAAACATAAAAATCATTTGAATTACACTAGATATATCTAGAAGATTGAAAATGTTTTCCTTTGGTAATAATTTGATACATCCACCATTGTAAACCCATAAAAATGTTAGGTTAAACAAAGGCATATTGAGAACATCCTAAGCTCAATCATATTATCCAAGTAGATAATCCCTTCCATGTCCAATGGCCCAACCCTAGTTATATGGTTATACTTTTAACACTATATGAGACATTAATGATCTACATTGAAATCTAGAGAAGTGTCTCCCTACCTTTTCTCCCTAAGGAGGCAAAACTAGGGAAGAACAAGTAAAGTCCTTCATGATTGCTTTAGGAATATTAAATTTAATCCATGAGGATGTAGATTTCATGCTATTTAATTTTACACTACAAGATGACACATATGATTAGTTATTTAATGTTACTGAAGGCACATTTATATCATGGGATGAATGCCTAACTACCATACTAGGATAGTTTGGCCATGTTACTAGTACCAACATTATGTACCATATCTTTATTATCATGAAAAGAGAGATTAATGAACCTATTAGGGAATTTAATGTAAGATTTTATAAATTATATAGTTGGATAGACACTTCATACAAGCTAAATGTTTTATTAGCTCTTGATATGTATAAAAATTATTTAGATCCTACAAATGTAGTGTTTGTGAGTAAAGTAGCCTATGTTGCTAATTTGATATAGGATTATGCCAAGGCTATAGAGGTTAATAAACAAATAAAAACTCAATTTTAAGTAATATCAACACCAAATATATATATAAAACCTACCCAATACTAAGTCTAATCCAAAATTCTAACCATAATATTATGGCTCATAATCAGACCTAGACCCATACATAATTACTTTTGTCTCATGCTACACCTAACCATAGTTTGAGTTTCTTGAATAATTATATCCAAATAGATAATACCCATAGATTTCAATTTTTAGTTCTATTTAATATTTCCACCACCATTGGTTCTAATAAGGTTGAATTAGAAACCATTTAAATGATGGTACAAAATTAAGTAATGAGTTATTGATTATGTAGAAGCATATGGGAAATAATGGAGGCCAAAACACCAATTATAGATTTAATTATCATATTTATAATAAGAAATTTAATAGGCCTCTGAATAATATTGAGTAATCATTGAACAATATTCTTGAGATAAACATCTTGGAGGCAACATTACCCAATTGTTGTTGAGTTTATAGCATAGCCCAACATGGAGAACTATATTTCATATAATTTTATACTACATTTGAAATGATTTTAAGAGAAATGGAGAGGAAAGATAATATGACAAATATGCTTGAACCATCTTCTTCTAGTACTTTAGGTCATTCTAGTACGATAATGCTCTTTGAGACCTATGACTTCCCATTCCCAGTAGAAGATGATAATGAACCATAGGATAACATATATGAGATCCATGCATTCCAATAGTTTTTGAGTAACTAAAATTTTAGTAAATCCACCTATCACCAACTTTATGCTTCCAAACAATAGTTCCACCACTCCTCTAAATCTAAGAGGCAACAACAATCCACCTCTTTTGAAGGATAAATGTCAGTTATAGCCCAAAAAATCACAAAGTAAAGGAGGATACAATATTATGGAAGATATGAAGTAGATCAAAGCTAAGATCACTCTAAATGAGTTAGCCTAGATCACTAATCAAAGATAATTTATGATAAAAGTCTTGACTAGAAGGTTTTTTAGAGCCGATAAGTCAAAGGGTGCACATATAAATGTAATGGTGTATAGAGACAAACATGAGGTCCCACCTTTCTTATTGATAATGATACAATTTGGTAAGAATGTTCATAATTTTCTAGTTCACTCAGGAGCCTTAGACAATGTGATACCTATAACTATTTACAAAAAACTAAGGCTAAACCCATATAAATAAAAAAAGAGTGGTCCTACAACTAGACAAGTCCTCAATACCTTGTGTTGGGGAGTTATTGAATGTACACATAAAACTCATCTTTTAGCCATGTGTGCATTAGTATATAGACTTCTTGGTGGTTGACATTCCATAGGATTATATTATTTAGTTTAGATTGGTCAAAGACATTAAATGGGTACATGGTCATTAATTTTTCACATATGTGGCTTCCATGAAAGGGAGTAGCCAATAAAATAACAGTTGACGGAGAGCCAAAGATGAAGTAATTGATCATAGACTCTAATGATGAGTATGAGAGGGTTAAATTTATATCATTATATGTTAGTGTTTATACATTTAAAATAAAACATAAACCTCATAGATGAAAATTTGAAGGTCCTTCATAGCTTTGGACTCTACATTCTGATGGTGACCAGTCTAAGTAAGGTTTTGGTGTTAGGGCGACTCTAATAGATCTAAATGGAAAATAATACATTACATCATATAAATTATAGTTCCCTTTCAACAATAATCAAGATGAATATGAGGCATTAATCTTAGGATTATAGTTTGTATTAAATCATGATGTTAAACAACTACAAATATTTGGTAATTCAAATATGATTATCAACTAGATCAAAATAAAATATCAATGCAAGATGGAATATCTAAATAAATATAAGCATAGAACCTAGGACCTAATAGATTCATTTGAAGCATTCAACATTATATATTCCCAGTGAATATAATTAGATAATAGATTCACTGACAGCCTTGGATACCAACTTAGCACCACTCTAGGAGTCCAAGATGCATAAATTTTCTATGGAGATAGTTCCTTGCCTGTCGGTCCCTAACAATGTAAATAATTTCCAATTTTTTGAGGATGATCATAAGATAATCCAATTAATAAATAATAATGATGCTTTTGAAGACCAAAATATAGATGAGAAAGATTTTGGACATTTGAATGCAGAAGATGATGGTATTCTAAAGCTCAAAGAAAATATAATTCCCATGGGAATGGTGTCTCTAGAGAGAATATTTGAAATATATCCACAAGATGAAAATAAAAATCAACCAAAGATAAATCAATCTAATTATGTCAAAGAGAATTTGGGAACTGAAAAACACCCTCAGTGTGACAACATCAGTCTTTCTTGTACTAAAAGTGAGAAACATAAATTTAAGGGTCTACTAAAAAAATACATGGATGTAATTGCTTGGGCTTATAAATACTTAAATACCTTTGATCCCAAGGTGATTATCCATATTATTCCTTTGAATCAAAGGATCAATCCCTTTAGGTAATTCTAAAGACTAGTAAATCCCATTCTGGATCCCTTTGTCAAAACTAAATTTCAAAAGCTATTAGATACTAAGATCATATTCCCGATTAGGCATTCTACTTGGGTGGCTAACTTGGTACTATTAAAAAGTAAGAATAGTAAAATTAGGATAGGCATCAACTTTAGGAACTAAAATAGATTTTTTAACAAGGATAATTATCCTCTACCTTCCCTAGATGAGGTAATCCATATCCTTATTGAGTTTGAGATGATGTCCTTCCTAGATAGTTTTCTCAAGATGCAACCAAGTGCTAGTGGAAGTAGAAGATCTAATGAAGACAAACTTCATCAAAAATTTGAGGACCTGTGCTTTTAAAAGGATACCTTTTGGCCTCTTTAACACTAGGGATACATTTTATAGATTCATGGATTGTGAATTTCAAGGACTTATAATCAAGATTATTATCATCTATATGGATGAACTCACAATGTTTAAAAAAAATAGAGATCATGTAGATCACCTACCAAAAGTGTTTGACATATGTAAGAGATATAGGGTATCTTTGAATCCAAAGAAAATTATCTTTAGATTTACATAAGGAAATTTTTTGGGCCATATCATCACTAAAAATGGGATTTACATCGATCTAGAGTGAATTCAAGTCATTTCATTTCTAACACCTCCTAATAGATGTAAAAAATAAAAATCATTATTTGATAAGATCAATTATGTGTGAAAATTCATTTTTAGGTTTGAAAAAATGTCAAGCCATTGAATGCCATGCTAAAGGACACCAAGATAGAATGGACACTTGAAGCTGGAAGTTCATTCCAAGATATCAATATGGCTATTAATCAAACCCCAATGTTTATTAGTCCTAATTTAATAAAGGATTTATTTTTATATTATTTTGCTTCAGAACATACTATAACTATAGTGATCATGAAAAATGTAAAATATAACAAGAATTTGATTGATTTCATGAGTACTAATCTAAAATATGTAAAATTGAAGTATTCAATGATAGACAAGCAAATCTATGCACTAATAAAGGATGTGAAAAAGATTAATCACTACATTATGAAGAATAAGACATATTCTATCATCCTAGAACTAGAATTTAAACTCACACTTAGTCCAAATGAGATGGGTGAAGGAAAATGAAAATGGACAATGAAGCTACAAGATTTTGATTTAGAGATCAGACCAACCAAGATGGTGAGAGGTTAGGGTATCCTCCAACTCATGACTAAAATGGATCTACATATTCAGATTGAGTAAATCAATGAAGCTCAAGTAGATAGAGGTGAATGATATAATTAAATAATTAATTATTTACTCATGAGGGCATATCCTCCTAAATTAAATATATAATAAAGGAAATCTATGTGTCTCAAGATAAGACGTTGCATACATCTTGGATAACTTACACCAAATACTAGGTAGTAAACACTCTTTTGACAATATAACCCATAAAATTTTGAGAAGGGGATATTATTGGACCACTTTTTTAAAATATTCCCATAACCACATCAAGACTTTCCAAGAGTGCCATGTGTTTAGGAAATATAAGTTAATGATGGTATGCCATTACAACCAATCATTGAGACTTGTGGTTTTATATAAATGAGTCTTGACTTCATTGGGGTAATCAATCCTAACTCCTTAGTAGAACATAATTTTATACTTAAAACCAATGATTATTATATTAGGTGGATAGAATTTATGGGCAAAAATAGCTATAAGGCCCAAAATTTCATCAAGTTATTTAAAGAGAAGATACTAATCAGGTTTGGTACCCCTATATATTTAGTTAGTGATAGTGGTCTAGCTTTTCATTTCACTAAATTCATAGAGTGGGATTACAATAATTAGATCATAATCAAATATTATTCTTGTGAACTAGGAATTTGACATAGAGGGGAGGTTAGTCTTGTGTTATTCTCATAAAATAAATTAAATAAACACACTAAATGCCTAACACCTCTAGTCTAGACACTATGAAGATCTTAGTAACAGAACTAAATGAAATCACAACAAAAACATTAAAAAAAAGTCCTTTACCTTCCTTTTGAACTCCAAATGGATTTGTTGAATGACTTTCTTAAATTTTGCATTAAAAAGTCTTTGATAATGGAGGTTGTTTGGCTCCTTCTCTCCTTGGCACCATGTCTTTGATGTGGCTTGGCTTAATATTTGAGAATTATAACACTACTCTTGTAAAAGATTTGAAGTCATTTGTGCATAATAAATTTACACCATAATAACTTAAGTCTCTCTCCAAATTATCATTATAACTTTGGCCTATAAGAACTTAACAATGAATAGGAATGGCCTTGTATTTATAGCCTTATAAATTAACTCTCACCAAAGGTGAGTTAAGGTTGAGTTTAGGCTTTGAATGGGTTCAAACTAAACCTAGGTGAGTTAAAACTAACTCTAATTGAGTTAATAGTTATCAGGTAATTATGACTTACAATTACTAGGAATGGCTCTCAAAATTAGATATTTTAGGATATTTTTAAAGAGCTTGACAACTCATAAAGGCAATGATGAAAGGCTTGGATATTTTAAAATTTTGATTTTTTTTTTTTAGATATTAATTAATTTTAAATGGATAATTCAACTAGGAATTTAATCTTGTTTATCTTATTAAATTATTTTGATTAGTTTTTATTTTATTTCAAGATTTGATTAAGTGTGAAAATGCCCCACTTAATAGGTTCATAGGCCAAATTGACAGTTGTGATGCCACAAGGTTATTAGGGATGAATCTATGAGAGGTTATTCTCTCTAATGGTATAATACTCTAATTAGGGATGTCTCAACATGATTCTAAGCTATGATGAATGATGCACAATAAAATTTGGGATTTTAATGATTATTAGGCTTCATTTGTAATGGTTTGTAAGAACCAGTCTAAAGTCCATTCAGAAGCCAGTTGTGTCTAGTTTTAGATGTCTATAGTTTTCCCTTGTTTGGGAAGGCATTTCAATATATAGGCATGGTAATGTCTTCTCAAAGAATGGAAAGGTCCTATATGGCTATGAATTCAATGGTAATAGATGAAATATAGATGCCCCTTTGAGGGAAAGGTTAGAAATTAGTCACTTGAAAGGAAGAAACAATGGGACCAAAAAGATAAAATGGGTGGAAGAGACTAATTTTCCCATAGGCCATTATAATTAGTGGTATAGGGAGTTACCTTGGTTGGGTAGACAAACAAGTTGATTTAACCATCAGTGGTTATGATCATTGACATAGGTGGGACAAAAAAGGAAATGATTTTCCTAATCTAGCTATAATAATTTGAAAAAGGGATTAAGGTAATGAGATAATGATTTATCCAAAGGTGATTATAGTCTTTAATAGGGAAAATAATGATTTACCCATAGGCAGTTATAATCATTGGTAGATAAAAATAGGCCCCAGTTGGGAGGATAAAGATAATGCTTTTCCCAAAAGATGTTATAAGCATTAACACAATGAAAACATGCCCCCATTAGGCAGAACAAAGATAATGATTTGCCCAAAGGCAGTTATAATCATTAACCTCTAGCTAGATCAAAACACAATGATTTATCCATAGGTGGTTATAACCATTGGCTTAGTGGGTGGGATGATACATAATGATTTTCCCAAATGAAATTATAATTATTAGCATCACAAGTGGGATGATATATAATGATTTACCCAAAGGTGATTATAATCATTGACCGAATTATGAGAATATGATGGAAAATTGGATAATGGGGCTTGCAAATTGAATCTATAGTCACAGAGTAATAATAATTTGGTATAAAGGAGATAGATGAATTTTTGAAACCTAATTTTATGGAGATGGATGTACTAACTAACAAAGATTAAAATTATTTCATGATTTAGTTACTCTATAGGTGGGGTATGATTCAGGTAGATTGGTAACTATTCAGGGGCCAAGGAGATATAGTGTAGTCATATTGCTTATAAGTCTTCCCAAGATAATTTTTGATGTAGCACCTGATGATTTGTATCATGATATAAAAGACCATGAAAATGTAGCTGAAATATACTTATGTACTAGCACATGATCTGATAAAGAATTAAAAATAACGCACCAGTGATAAAAACCATGATGACAATGTAGATGTATGAATATGGATAGATTCAATCATAATGTGCAAGGAATCACCCAATAAATGCACATATACTAAATCAAGGATCAACAAGAAAGAAAATAAATAAACAAATAGAAAGGCAAAACATGAAAATGCACAATAAAACAAATAGAATGAAATAAATAAAAACATGAATAATGACTAGTCATAATGTTAGAGAAAAGGATAGTGTGATCCAAATTAGAGAATAAATAATACCCCTTAGCTATAGGAGACAATGACACAAATAAAATAAGGGGGAATAGAAGAAAAATAAGGGGGTGGCCTAGCTGACTCTAGATCCACTAGGCAAGTAGACACTACCTACATAGTTCCATGGATGCAAGGTTCAACATAAACTTCAGCTCAAATGTAGTTCTCCCAAAAAATGGGATAGAATAAAATGATGACTTAAGAAAGACATTATTAATATTGTAAAGGAATATGGGAATAATCTAAAAAATGGTGAGAGTATGGGATGTAACCAAGTAGTCATTAATGTATCAAAGTCGAATTGATGATGTACAAAATAAAAACTCACAAAATGGTGAGATTGTAAGGCTGAAGGGACAATAAGGATGGGGAAACTAAGTGGAAATTGGTTAGAAAATATCTAGGGATCTTAGAATCCTTAAGCAGAGAAGTAGTCAATATGATGATTGTTTAGGACTTCCTAGGTCTTTTACAAATGATTTTGAAAATTTTAGAGTATCTCAACTCGATAGAGGATTAAAAGATAATAAATAGTCCAAGCTCATAAAATGGCAAGAATGTTCAAACTTGAAATTTATTGTTAAATTATGAGAGAATATCAAAAGGGTGACTGAGCTGACCTCAACATAAATCAAGTGTTGCCTACATAGTCCTAGAATGGGACCTCAAGTCACTATAAGTTTGCCTTATAGTGGAGGAATCTAACTAGGTAGCAATAAATTCATAAACTAGGCAAAGTAGGTGAATGGCATAGTATCACATAATGTTTGGTTAAATTTTGTCTATTTTAAATCTAGAGAAAAATAGAGAGAAGGATAGGGATAGGTGACGAGTATGATCCAAATTTGGTTTGCACACCATATCCAGACATTGTGAGAACTTCTGTTTGGCTAGGGAGGACTACATGTAAATAAGAAAGCACTACCACAAGATGTTTGTTAGTAGATAAATGAGTGGGATGCCAAGCTATGCACTTGTTCTAGGAAGTGTGAAACTTTCCTAGAGATGACAGTCCACTTTTGAGAGGTAAAATAATAATAAATAATTGAAATAGAAGTAAATAGAGAGTAAAAGAGAGATAAAATTACCATTTTAAACAACATATTCACAATAGAGAGTGATAAGGTGCAGGTGAGGTGTTTTGTTGGTGTTTTTGAAGTTGTCTAGGTAGGTTTTGAAGAGGTTAAGAAATTGATAGTCATCAACATCGGTAGGTGTGTAACCAATGTCGATTAAGCTATTGAGATTAGTAGTGAGGTGACTGATGTCTATTAGGCTACCAACATTGGTAGGGGAAATAATTATTTGAGAAGTTGTAGAGAGCTTTTCTAGTTCTAGGAAATGGTTTGGATTAGGTCAGAGAGGTTGAGAGAGTTAGGATAAGGAGTTTATTTCTCGATTAAGTTTGGTCGGAGGTTTGGTATGTATGTAAGGGGAAACAAGTAAGTAAGCTTTGTAACTCCCTCACAGGGGTATGGTAAAAAGTTTATAAAGTAGTACATGGTAGATATAAATAAATAGAAGATTAAATATTCTAACATCTTATAGTATTAGTGATATACTTAGCTATGGTGGTCACTGAATGATAAGTGCCAGGTTGATGGTTTGTATCTAAGAGTCTAAACCTAAATTCATAAATAGAGAGAATAAGTGGATGTTATTGGTACTCAAGATCTCAATTGTTAATGGTGATTAAGTTACATAGAGTGATTGTAAGCTTGGATGTCAAAAAATAGAATGTTGAGACCCTGAATGAGAGTAAGAATTGATTTTCTTAATTTCTATTAACCTAAACTAATGGTTGTAGTCTAGATTATATTATCAACATTGATGATCTCACTGATATCAGTAAGTAACCCATCGACATCAGCCATGGGTTGACCAATGTTAATGACCCTACAATAGGTAAAATTTTCTATTCTTAGCTTATTTTTTGTTATTATGCATGCCAAATGTGACATCCATTATAAAATAGTAAAAATAGGAGGTTAGGGAGGAAGTAATTGTTTAGGAATTTAGTTTCGAAGGAGGAATAAGTCTTAGGTAGTTAGGATGAGGGGACTAGGTCTTGAGGTGACTCATTAGGAAAGAATTAGTCAAAGGGTGAGGTGGTGACGTAAGGTGGCAATAGGAGTTTTTAATTAACTTAATTAAGTATTTTAAATTAACTAAATGTGTGAGGGGTAAAATTATGGGTTAGGGAGATTAATTATTATTATTATTAAAATGGGTTTAGGGGGGTTTTGACATAGGGGGTTATGCACATGTGTGGGATGTAATTTTGATGTCTACATTTGACCCTTTTTGTCTTGTAATTTGTACCAACATATTGCAAGACAAAAATAAGAGTTAGATACTCCAAGTATTAGATGAGGTATCCCCTCTCAAAATAGGAATCAATGGAGGAAAAACTAGAATCAGGTACTGATTTGATATAAAGTTAATTGGGTCACTGGTGGAGAATTAAGCATCACTACGTACAATGAGCTATAGTTGATAATGTTAAGAATAGGCAAGGTTAAAGAGGAGTTGGATATAAATAACCAAAGTATAGATTGTAATTGATAGCTGACAAGTCAAATCAATCAAATTTGTATCTCTAATTGTTAATATCTATCCAAGGTTGGAAGTGCCCCTAACAAACACAAAAGGGGTTGAAGGTGATAGGAAAAACTTGGTTACCATCCACAACACCTAAAATACTTGCATGTACATAAGAGCCAACTATTGTTAGGACAAGCAAAGTATGCCTATCATAAAAGGGTAAATGAGTGAGGAAATATTCATGATCTCGAAGCATAGTCATCGAGGGTGAAGATTTGAGTTATATTCAATGTCATTTTGTCATGATTGGGGGAGATATATGTGAGCTCCAGTTGCCCTAATGTATGGGTAAAGTTGTGCAAAGTTGGGTATTTTTGTGGTGGAAAAAATGTATTGAAAGGTGTCAACATTAGTAACATGTGTTGATATTGATAACTAAAAGTGTCTATGTCAGCATAATTAGGGCAATGTTGCTGATACAACAAGCATAATCACCAATATCGATAGGTTAGGTCAAAATTGTCAACGTCAGTGATTGACCAAACCTAACAAAAAGGGGTTTCATGGTTGACTATAATCATTTATAACTTTGTGATTAGAGATAATAAATAGGGATTTAAGGGTGATTTGAGATGACAATGCAAGGAGGGGACCCAATAAGAGGTGTAAGACCACATGAGCTAGTAGTGCCAGCCAGGAGGAGACAACAAGATGAGGTAAGAGTCTAAACTAATTTGATTTATTTGTAATTTTTAGGTTAAATGAGAGGTGGATGTGTAGAAAATAGGATTTGGGGGTAGAAAATATGCTAGGGTAGGTGTAGGATAAGTTACGGTAAGTTGAGGGTAGTCTTTTTAGGGGAAATGGGTAGGTTGGGTTTGGGTTGTTTGGCCCTGGGGCTAAACCAATCATTAATGTCAGCAAGATCAACCAACATCAGCTAATGGTCAACTAATGTTAGTTAGCATGGTACTAATCTCGATTGATATTTTCCAACATAGCATCAAGGTTAGTAGTGTGTTGCTAACATTAACTGCTATATAGATTGATAAAGCATTAACATAGATAAAGCGTTAATGTTGCATAAATGTCAATGTCAACTAATAGTGAAAAGAAATAAACAAGAACAAGGGTGAGTTTTTAAATCTCTAGTGGGAGTAGTCAACTAATCTAATATCTAAGATAGCCTCAAAAGACACCGTGTCATTTGAGTGTTACCTACATAGCCCAGTTAAGGGCCTCAGGCTAATGTAATTCTCCTAACTCTTAGGAAAAATATCTAAAAGTTTGGTTTTAAGGAAAAAAGGTAAAATATGATAGTTCAGAGGTATAGGTTTAAAGAGTTAGGTTACAGTGTCAAGAGTCAAGAATATAGACAATGAGGCCTAGAGTTGGAATAGGAAAGTAGGGTAAGGTAGATAGAGAAAGGTAGTGAAGCCTAGGGTAGAGAGAGAGAGAGAGGTAGTGAAGCCTAGGGTAGTTAGTAAGGTGGATTAATGGTTGAGCTAACCTTAGAAGACCCAATGTCAACTGAGTGCTACCTACATAGCTTAGTTTAGGGCCTTAAACCAATGTAGTTTTCCTAATGAGTAGGGGAAAATGTGGTGAGGGAGTATATTAAAAGGGATGTGACCTGATTAATTTGTGTATGGATGTAGATGAGGATGGAGCTTACACTATGAGATCATCTATTAAGGTTATTAATGTGCATGAGGAGAGATGTTACTCTAGATAAGTGGGATCATATGGAAGCCATTGGTTTAGAGGAGTGTGATGTTACTATCATGTGACACAGGATGTGTCATTGATGATCTCATTGATTAAGAGGTGGGATTATACCATCAACACCTTCCATCTATTGATCAGAGAGTTGAGAGTGACACATGAAGATATTTATAAGTTTCTATAACTACCACTCCAAGGTGAGGATATTTTCACATGATTGAGAGAGGAACATGAATACATATGGTTAGTGTATATGGGGATGAGGTGACCTACCACTATATGAGCTTTGCATATGAGTCACATGACATGGTTGATGAGGAGCGGCATCATCTTAGCATCTCGATGATGATTGGGATCATAGTATATGCCTTACTTGATGTATATAGAGAGAGATTTTTGATTGCTTTGACTGGTGTACTTAAATAGATGATAGAGTAGTAGACCATTTTTACCTAGGCTCCAATATTTTTGGTATAGTTATACAAAGTACTATGGGGTTTGAGGTTGTATCGATGATATAGTTTGTGTGTTTCCCATCTTTTGCACTATTGGGCATATGAGCACATCATGGTGACATGACCATTAGGGATACCGACCAATATTTTAGATGACTTCAGGGTTAGATTTAGATGGTGTAAAGATGGGATGGCATAGATCTAAGTGGATGGTATCATATGAAACATCACCTACTATAGGCACATGATTGAGGGCCTAATCCTTATAGATATCATTTGGAGACCATATCTAAGGTATCTAGTCTTTAGAGAGTAGGTAGAGCAACTAATTGGGTTATAGAGCTCATTATGGGTCAAGAGAAGATGGGTTGGTGAGCTGGAGATGGTATGCATGGCATGAGTTAGGAGATAGTTTGGGATTATGTAAGATATTCCACTTAACTTCCCTTGATATAGGAGGGATGACATAGAGGTACATTTACCATTGCTCGAGGAGGCTGAGGGGTTGAATTTTGAGGAGATACCAGTAGGGCTAGGTGTTTGAGACATAGGGTGTATATCTGCCTATACAGGTTGGTGGATAGGGTTGCATCTAGTAATGGAGGTCAGGCAGGCACTAGTAGATGTACAAGGGTTACTTAGGGAGAGATGTTCAATTCTATAGGCATGAGATATAGTAGTATAGGCTCAAGATGTAATAACATCAGCTTGAGAGACAACCCAAGTAGAGGTTTTATCCTTATATGGGTAGGTGGTGATGTTACAAGGTCATATTGGGGCTCTATAGGGTCAAGTTAAAGTACTATAGGGCCAGATGATGATTTCATAGGGTCAAATGACTATAATGACAATAGAGAGAGATAATTTGAGAGTAGCAGTAGGCCAGTCCACTCCTCCTCCACCACCACAATAGGGACTAGTATAAGCTAGGCCATCATTAGGTGCTATGGGTCCTCTACAGGCTATATACATGATGAGGTATTCAACTACCCTAGATGAGATTACTTACTATGAGAGGGCGATTAGAGAGTTCTCATAGATATAATGATATTCAAAGTTTAGAGAGTAGGAGAGGTTGATGTCACATGTAATAGATTTTAGTTCACATCAATGTAGATGGATAGAGAGTGGTGCTAATATTGCATCCTCACAACCTTAGGGAGAGCTTCAGGGACCCTGAGCATTAGTTTTTTCTAGTTTTGTATTTATTTATGTTATATGTATACCAGCCTATGAGTTGAAGATGTGAGATGTACATTTTGAGAGAGATTTATTATATTTTGATGATGTAGATAATAAACATGTATATGATCACATATTTATATATGAGATGTTCATTCATTACCATGTGTCTATTTGAGATGTTTTTCTTATGTTTATGATGTTGATATGGATGATGTTTATTTATTTCTATGTTAATTTGGATGTTGACCATGTTATTTGATGTTAGACTAGCCTTCCCATTTATGTGATGGCACATTCATAGTTGATTGGTTATCTACATCTTAGTATTTTTCCATAGTTGTGATGGTGTATGCTTAAAATGAATAGATTGAGTGGGTTAATTTATTTTAGCATTTTTCCATATTTATGATGGTGTATAAATAAAATAAATGGGTTATATTAGGTTGATGTTTATGTCAAGTTAATGTTAATATGACATTATTTTTGCATCTTAAATAGAGATATCGACATGTGATGTGAATGGAAAAAAACGTAGAATGCTCGTGCATTGGCAAAGACCATAATTTAAAATATAAATAGGCTTAGAAAAATGAGCCTCTTACATGCCTTATATCTTTAAACCATTATGTTTATTAGAGAAGCGTCATGTTTACCTCATGTTAAGTGAGCTTCACAGTCCCTTGAAAGAGTATGATGGGAAAAAGGGGAGAATGAGAGGAAATGCTTAGATAGCACAAGATACTAATTAGAAATGATATGTACCTTTTGTGGGTGACCTGAGAGTTAGTATAGGCATGTCCATGACTTAAAGTTTTTTTTTTTTTTTTTCTTTTTGTGTGTGTGTGTGTAAGCTGATTAATGTGGAAATCTTACAATGGGATTTTGTATAGGTTAAGCTCATGAAAAGATGTGAAGAGCCCCTTTGTATTTTTTTACCCTTTTAGAATAAATCTTGGCTTAGCCATCCTTCAAGGGAGTGGTCTAAGTGTTTGTTTTAATTTAAAATAGTTGTCCTTCAAGGGAGTAGTCTATTGATAATCATAGAGAGAAGTTACACAACTATCCGTCAAGGGAGAAGTCTATGTTGAAAAACATGACCTAAGATTTTACAATTTTTTCCAAATATCCTATTTTATTTTACTTTTAGTCATGGATAAGACTATAGAGTCTTAGGAGTTTTCCACTATGACGATAAAACCATAACACAGGGTAAGTTATCTAAGATTATAGGAGTAAGGGTGAAGAGGAAGGGAAATGAATGTAATAGGGATGTTCAAGGGATGAGCTCAAATGAAACATGAAGTAAAGTGATGTTAGTTTAATAAAATAATGGTCATAGGTGCAAGGCATTTAAAGCTTTAGGTTCTAGCCTTCCTTTAAGAGAAGACAAGTGATAAGTTCCTAAACCATACTTGTGAGTTATGATATAAGGTACAAGCCAGTTAGGAGAAAATTTACCCCATTTGCATTTCTCCATGTTTGTCACATGTTGATTTTATTTTAAGATAAGATCTCTTATATTGAAATATTGTTCTTTGAGGTTTTTGTTAAAAGTTCATTTGGTATGCTCTTGATATACTTGGAGGTGGTTGAGGGCTATGAGATGGTGTTCATCAAGCAATTCAAGTTGGGCCAAATGTTCTTGGTGAAATTCATCATTAGTAAGTATGTCATGTAGGGAAATGTGAAGAGAAGGGATCTAAACCTCAAGAGGTAAAACAACCTCTGTCTCATATACCAATGAAAAAGGTGTAGCACCCATTAGGATTTAAATTCTAGTACAATAAGCCTATAAAGCAAAGAGAATGTGTGTGTGCCAATCCTTGCCTATATCATTGAATACCTTCATGAGAATTTTGGTCAATGTTTTGTTAGAAACTTCTACCTATCTATTAACTTGGGGATAGTATGGTGATTAGAATCTTAATTTGATTCCAAATAATTCACAAAGACCTTGAATAGTCTTGTTTTTGAAAGACTTTCCATTATCTATTATAATCTTGTGAGGTATACCAAAATGATAGATGATGTGGTGGTTAATAAAGTCAGTAATTTTGTCAGCCTTAATGGAGATGAGAGGGACCATCTCGACCCACTTGGTGAAGTATTCAATGGTATTAATGATAGAGTAATGATGGAGTGATGAATGAGGGTTAATATCTCCAATTAGATATAATCCCCATTAGGAGAATGGCCAAAATTATTTGATAACTTGTAATGCATGAATAAGAATGTGAAGAAGGTTAGCATGTTGTTGAAACTTTATAAAGTGTGGGCCAATAATAACCAAGTCGAATAATACATTTAACAACTGTGTGACCATTGAAATTCCCACCACAAATCCCATCATGAACTTCCTTAATAACAAAGGGAGTCTCATTAATAGTTAGGCATCTAAGGTAAAGATCATCAAAACCTCACTTGTAAAGAAGTCCACCTACTATAGTGTAACAAATGGAACATTTTATGAAGGCCCTTTTACCATTATTAGAAAGATTAGGAGGGGTAATAGAGAAGGAAAGATAATCTATGAGTTATTTGTACAATAAGTCTTGTGGGTTGGTTTTTACATTTCCTACAAAGAGGATGTTAGTTGAGATGTAGGAGGGTAATGTTAAGCGATGCACGGTGGCATATATTTTATAGGAGGAGGATGAAGAGGGTATGTGTGAGGTAAGTGAAACCATCATGTCAACAAACTTGTTTGTAGATTGAGGAATAGTTTGCAAGAGATGAGAGTCAAATGATCCCAAGAGTGTATCTACATGATATTTATACCATTGTATAATTTTATTTTTTCATAGGTAGGAACCATTAACTTGGTTAACCACTAGCTGAGAATCACCAAAAATGGTTATGGATTTGATACCCAAGAAGAGAGCTATTTGAAGTCCAACAATTAAAGCCTCATATTCATCCATATTGTTAGTGCATTGAAAATCTAGTTTAAATGACAAAGGTATAGGCTCATCATCTAGAGGAATAAGTATGACCTTGGTACCCCCACCATGTTGGCATTTATATCCATCAAAGAACATCATCATTTGATAGGAGATGTCATTAGTGGAGAGTGTTGCAATAGATTCATTAGGGAATTCAAGATTTGAAGGTTGATTATCAGGTAAAGGGGTAATAACTAACTGGTCTACAATTATTTGCCTTTTAATTAAGTTTTAATGAATAGACTCTAATTTTAATTTATTAAGAAGCATGAGCCACTGAGCTACACATTGGTTGTGATAAGGTTTGGAATGCATGTATTTGAGAGGATCAGTATGGGTGACCACATAGGTTTTGTGATTTAGGAGATAATGTTGAAGCTTAGAGGTGGAAAAGACCAATGCAATGTAAATTATTTTAGTGTGGGTATATTGAGTCTCATAATTAATGTGTAGCTTTTGTAATAAATTGCCTACTCTTGATGTTGGTCATTTCGATGTGTAATCATAACACCTAGAAAATGGTTTGTTGCAGAGATGTAAAGGTAAAAAGGCTAATTTTCCTTAGGTGGAATAAGAACCAATGGGGAAAGGAGGTATTTTTTAAGTGCATCAAAGTCTTCTTGGTAGTTTTTATTCCATTAGGAGACATCCTTTTTGAGGAGATGATGAAAGGGTTGGCAATGATGTAATAGCTGGGAAATAAAGCATCAAATTGACTAAAGTTTACCTTATAGGCTACAAATTTTTTTGATATTAGTAGGTGGAGGAATATCAAGGATTTATCTAACCTTAGTAGGATCAACCTCGATACCAAGGAGAGAAATGATAAAACCTAAGACTTTACTGAAAATAACACCAAAGACACATTTCTTTGGGTTTAGTTGAACATTATATTGGAGGAGATGAGTGAATATGGTTTTGATAATTATCAAGTATTCTTGGTGTAGTTTAGACTTGATGAGTAAGTCATCCATGTAATCTTTCATAATTTTGTGTAGGAGATCATGAAAAATGTAGGTCATGGCACATTGGTAAGTTACACCAGCATTTTTTAGGCTAGAAGGCATGACTTGATAATAAAAAGTTCACCATGGGGTAATAAAGCTAGTCTTGTTTTGATCCTCAGGAGAAACTAGGATTTTATATATCTAGAGAATCTATTCATAAGTGATAGCATCTCATAGCCAACCATTAGATCAATAATTTGGTCAATACAAGGCAATGGGAAATCATCTTTTGGAAAAGTAAAGTTTAAATCATGATAATCATTACAAATATAGATTCTTTCGGTCACTTTTGTGACAGGAAAAACATTGGAAATCCATTATGGATAGTCAATGGGTTGGATAAAGTTAATAAAAAGGAGGCATTAGAGCTCTTCTTTGACAAGGAGAGTGATATAAGGATGCATTTTATGAAGTTTCTACTTAACAGGTTTAGCATCTCAATTGGTGATAATGTTATGGGTAATGATAGAGGGGTCAATACTAGTCATGTCATTATAAGACCAAGTGAAGACTTTGCTATGGTCATTTATAAATGTAGCATAGTCAACTTGCTCAGAGGAATCTAAAGATTGGCCAATCTTAAGGATGTGAGGGTTAGCATGAGAGGGAAGGTTGATTTTTATGGTTGATTTATTTAACATAGCTTGGGTTTTGGATGGGAGTGATAATTGGATATAAGAATCATGCACACCCATATAGGTGAGAATTGCATGATCATCCTAACATTGGATAGTGTTAATAATGGGATAATCTTCATCAATTATTTTAGGATGAACGAGAGGAAGGGACCTTATTTCCTTACCCTATTGATAGGTAAGAGGCCCTAAATGGATGGCATTTATTGAAAAAAAATTAGGAGGTATATATACCTCTGATTCTATGGGTGATGGTGGAGAAGAAGGTGGAGAAGGAGAGACTGGTTCTTCAATAATTGGTTCATGGGATTTTTTAGGGAGTTTATTTGGTTCATCATATCCCACCCATGCCTTTTTTTGGCATTTTCAATGGTGTTACTAGTAGGATATTCAATAGGTGTGTGGACACCTTTTTCATAACAACCCAAACTAAATCCTTTCTAGGCATACCTATATAAGTAGGTGTGAGAAAATCTAGGGTTACTAAAGAAAGAGAAGTCATAGTTGAATGGTTATGGTGAAGAAGATAGGTTGTTGATAGTGGGAACTTGATCAATTCCCCCATATGTGAAATTGGTTTGAAGATTAATGGGGCCATAAAGGATGACCATCCCAATATAGGGGTCATAATTCAGGTGCATGTGGAGGCTTCCATATTCTTGTGGAATATAGAACATGTTGAGTGTCAAAAAATGATATTCACCAAGAGAAAAATGTTGAAATGTCTCCTCCATGGGATCTTTGTCAGGAATTTATGTTGCTGGTATCTATATAACCATAAGAGTGAATCTTGTAGAATCTTTAGAAGCATCATGTGAGGAAGATGATGTTTTTAATGGGATGAGAATATCATTGGGACTATAAGTCATATTACATGTTTTAAATGAAGGTGGGTTAATAGGTATAACATGTACTTGTCCATCATGCTCAAACTTGGCACAATGATGCAAAGTTAAGGGTACACATGCCATAACACATATCTAAGATCATCTAGGTAGTGTGTTATATTCAAAATATCCTTCCCCAACATAGAATATCTTAGGAATTATGTGGGTACCTACACAAATATGTAAGACAATAGTGCCCATCATAGTAGCCATAGTATCATTAAAGGAATGGAGTATCATATTAGTTTGAGACATGCTATTGTCAAGAAGGGCTATCTATTTGTAGGCATGGGTGAAAATAATATTAATATTGGCTTCCCCATTGATCATAACTCTCTTTATATTATTTTGATCAATATATGTGGTAATAAAAAGAATAGAATCCTGATCCTTAAGGTGTTGAAGTGGAATTTCTAAATTATTGAAAGAAATTAGGGAGATAGAATTAAGGGAGCCAGACAAAGCTACAAGAGGTTGGGGATCATCTGATTGTACCTCAATCACTTTCAAATCACTATTTAAATCTTGATGGTGTTGGGATGAGCTTTAGATTAACTCATACAAAGACATCTTCACAAGAGTTTGGTGAAGCTACTTCACCATTGAGCTTTGAATAATGTCTAAAGATGTTGTTCTAAGAACACCCAAGATGGAAATATTAGGGTTAGTAGGGGGAGTGTCTTTGGTGAAGGGATGGGTCTAAGGTGTAGTGATCTTTTCCTTAGATTTATCCTTTTGGTTTTGTGATCATGTGGCCACATTAACTATGTTGATTTGAAAAGTTAGTGAAGAAGGTGGTAAAGGGATTATAACATCTTTAGTTTTGAGTTTTGGTGGAATAGTATGAGGTATTGTAGATACCAAATATGGAATAATAAGAAGGTTAATGGTAGTGTCATCAAAAGGGTGTCAACATCAAAGTATTACTAAATAACCATTGTGAGGGATTTACAATTCTCAGTATTGTGTCTAGGTGAACAACGTTAAAAATAAATGTGTGTATCATCAAACCAATATGGCTTCATTATAAGAGGACTATAAGGCTTAATGGTAGGAATATTTATTATCGAAGATTGCAATAACTGATGTAATAAAAATCTTTGGGAGACTGCAAGTGGGCTCACACTTGTTATACTAATAAGATTAGACACATTCTTTTGTTTCAATGTCAGAAAGGTAATTTTATGTGGTGTCTTATTAGAGATGGTAGAGTTACATGTTTTACTATCACTTTCTTCGTGTCAAATGTGAGAGGTCTACCAGATGATAAAGGTAGAAGTGGGGGTGGCTTAACCTTTTGTTTGGCTTGGTTAGATGATATTCCAACTAAAGTAGAAGGATGTGGCCCCAAAATGGATGGTAAAGTTGAGGGTTGAAGAAGAGATTAGCGAGGTCTAGAAGGCTTAACATTCTTATATCTTTTAGGGTGAGAAAATTCAATTCATGGTTGAGGAGTAAAATATAATTTCACCTATGGATGAATTAAATTGGAAATGGGGTGTACACCTAAAAGCCTAATCTGCTTTAATATAACAGATTCTTGTAAGGATGAGGCTTCTGACATAGATGGCTAAACTTTTAGTGCTTTTGGTGAAGAAAATATAGTTTTATCAATGACCTTATGGTATAGTGTAATAAGAGTATTGGCAATAAAGGTAGACATTCATTGTGTTGGATATGGAGTTTTAAGCCAATCCCAAAATATCACATGGTCAAGTTTCGTGGAGTCAAGAGATAATAGAATTTTTACCAAACATGAGAAGGGTTTTGAGGAAAATGATGTAGGCCTTATAGTTGATTTTTTATAAATTTTTGGTGTTTGGGAAAGTGGAAAATTGTTAGTTTCTTCTACTTCAGGCCAAAGATAAAAAATAACCATAATGGGGTCTTCTTCGATAGAGACGGGAGAAGAAATTTGATCTACCATGGGTAGAGGGGAGATAGGTGAAGTAGGTTATTCAAGAGGGTAAAGCATAGGTATTATCACTCCCTTAACATGTAGGTGAGGTGTGGGTAAAGTATGATCTTACATAGGTAAAAGAAGGGGTAAGGGTGGTGCAATTAGAGTAGGCACAATAGGTCTCTCATTTATTATGGGAATATATGAGATAGAATCTTTTAGGTGTAAAGGAAAAGTGGGTGGAGTATCACTCTCTATAGGTGGAGGAGCAGTAGGGGAAGAAGGCTCCTTAAGAGGTTCTAATACATGAATGATGTTTCCTTCAACATGTGGTTGAGGAATTGGTAGGGTGTGGTCTTTAAGTGGTAAGAGGATAGGTAATATTGATGTAAATGGAATTGGTATTACAGGCTCTACAAGTGGAAAAAGGAGTGGCAAAGGAGGCTCTTCTTCTCAAAGGAGTGGAATGGGTGAAATAGGCTCTTATACTTAATGAGGAAGAATGGGTAAAATAGGTACCACTGAATTTGTGGGTGGAGTAGATGAAATAGATGTCTCCTATTGAGGTGTTAGTTGAATTGAAGATAAAGGAAAAACCATATTAACCATATGGATATTATGATCTCCTAAGTTAGTTGTGGACTAGACAATATTTTAGTTTGGTGAATGGTTAGGAAAAGGGTGTTTGAACACATCCATAATTTGATTGGGAGGTGTGTTAGGATTATCCATGACAAACTCACCTCTATCAAGCATATCTTGAACAATGTTCTTGAGCATCTTGTAATTATTTGAGTTGTGACCTTTAACTCGATGGTAACCACCACTCATCTTCCTTGTACCAAGTTGGTATAGGATGGGAAGGATCAAACTATATGGGAGGTTTAATCTAAGGAAGGGTTATGACACCTTGCTACAATAGTTTCTCCAAAATGGATGTATATGATTCCCTAATGGGAGTGTATTATCCTTGTTCATACCATTGTTGGAATTACTTTATTAGATTTTGAAAACTTAAAGTATTCAGTTGGTTTGTGGTTGTGGAAGAGGCTAACTTAAAAACCACCGCATTAGTGAAGCCTTTAGATTTTTGGTTTAAGGGAGAGGTTTTAGAAGACGAGTCATTTATCTTAGTATTGGGATTCCTACTTTGTAACTTGACGTTTCCTTCATCAATAGCACAAACCTTGAGTTTCTATGCCATTGTAAAAGCTTCATCAAATGTGCAAAAATTTTGTACCCAAAGTGTGGATGAGATGTGCTTAAAACATGCCCTTGAGAAAAGCTCAATAATCTCTAGTTGGGGTAAAGAGAAGGAGAGTTGATTGATCAAGATTCTCCAATGAGCGATAAAATTAGCAATAGACTCGTCATCAAATTATCTGATAGAATATAAGTCTATTATAGAAACTTTCTTAGAAATGTTAATAGAGAAATGGTATAGGAATATTTGTGCAAGTTTGGTAAATGAGAAAAGAGAGTGCTAAGGAATAGATCTATACCAATCCAAGGTAACACCTAAAAGAGACATAGGAAATGTGCAAAGTAGTAACACATCATTATGTCCTATTAAATAAGAAGCATGTCTAAATGCTCGTAAGTGTTGTTGTGGGTCCTCCTTACTCTAAAAATGAGTAAATTTAGGGAATTCCCATTGAATTAGATAAGGGAGAATAGGCACAGAAGGGTGGATTGGTTCATTGCATATCTAATCATAAGATAGTACATTATTTAAACTAGAAATGAATGTCTCTAAACTAGACATCTTGTCCATTAGCATCTTAATGAGGTTTGGAGGGGGATTAGTTTAGGGGATTCCTCCTAAATTCTAGGGAATTTGATAAGAAGCAAAGGTAATGTATGATATAGCTTGTTGAGTTTGTGTTAGGGAAACATAAGGATAATGAGTCATAGGCTGAAGTGTGGGAAGAAAAGGAACTTGTCCCATTAGGTTGGAAACTATGCCTTGGTTGGTTGTTATTACTATAGGTTGAATTATTGGCATGGTTATATTGGATGAAGGGTTATTCATAACCCAAGTAATTATAAGTGCAAGGGTGGATGGAATAGGCACCACTAAATTCTAGAATGGGGTGTGACTTGGCTGAATCGATTGTGGTTATGAAAGTAGGGAAGTTACTCCAGTGTTTAGGTGAGATTGGGCAATTAAAGATGCCACATGTTGGTCATGTTTATAGTTGGGTTACTTTTTGAAGTGGTGGTTTGGGTAACCATGATAAAAATAGTGGATGTAAGTAAAACTAAGGTTATATTCATCAAAGAGGTTATCATACCATAGATTGGGTTACCCACAGAATTATGGGTTTGACTCATAATAAGGTAATGCTAAAGGGCTGCCACATTACAATCAAAAAATTTAGAAAAATCTTGATCTCCCTCAGGCACAATGGGAATTTGGTTAGGGTTGGGAGTATGCTCTATATCTAAAGTATGCTCCATGACAGAATCATAAGTAAGAGGGGAAGGTGGAAGTGGTTGCTAGCTTACGTAATCAACAAGAATTTTGGCTTAAGCTCATGTCAATACCATGTAAGAGGTGGTTTAAATAGTCTTAGTACTCTATATTTGAAACAAAATGAAGAAAAACCATTATTGAATGCAGTGAAATTTTCAGCTTGCTATTTTGATTAAATAAAACTACATAGTCACCGATGTCGATAGGGATGACCGATATCAATAGGAAAAGATCACTAACATTGGTGGAACAATTGATGTCAGTAGGTAAAGTCTATCGATACTGGTAGTGTTAACTGATGTTGATCACTTTGAAATCTTGGAAATGGAAAATATGATGTTTTAAGAAATTAGAGGACACTAAAATAACCTGAGATAACATGTTATATAATCTAAACTTCAGAAATAGTATTTATTTTGTGGATCAATAGAAAAGCATCCTTACCAGATCAAAAATATAGAAGGAAATTGAAAAGGATAAAAATAACATGCAACCAACAACTATTAAGTGCTAGAGACTAATTTTAGTCTCATGTTGGCTTATGCCTTATTTAGATAGTGAGAAGAGAATTTGGTTATTGAAGGTACTAGAAAGCAATCTAAAGCTAGTTTTAGATTTTTTTTTGATGATCAATAAGGAATCTATGTTAGACTAGTACATGGCTTGTTATAGGAGCTTACTCTCCACACTTCACAAACTTGGAGTTGAGTCAGGCGGCTTAGCCAAAATATAGCTTCTATCTAGAGATTATAATCTACCAGAGAATGGAGTGGGCTCTCCCCTTGGTGGTGAAATCTAAGTAGGATAGCTTAGTAGGGTAAGGTGATCCACTAGGTGATGAAATCTTGATGGGTCTTTTCTTAGGTGAATTTCGATGCTTATTTATGTGAATGTGATTTGGTTGTGTAACACAGGTGTACTACGATTTATTCAAAATACTTGTAATTAATGAAGTGAGTTAATATGTAATAAGCAAATTATGAAAATGCAATAAATTTTAAACCCAAATCTTGAAATGTTGAGATTTGAATGAAAACATAGAGGAAATAGGAATAGAGTATGAATTTCGCTATCCTAATGTGCATGCAAGAAGAAGTAAAGAAATGATATTCTTAATTTTTTTTGTGAAAGAAAATGACAAATTACTTTTAGAAGCAAGGAAAAAGGAAAGAAGATTTTAGTTTTAATGCCTTTTAAATAGAGAAATAAGATATTGACTTTTTTTTTAAGAGAGGAGAAGGAAGAATTTGTTAAGCACGAGATATACTGAGAGGGGGGATGAATTAGTATATCATATATCTTATAAAACTCTCCCTTAACCAAATTCCAGTTAATCAAACATTCAAGATATGCAATAAAAATCAAATAGTAAACACCACACAAGATAGAGAGAGAAACCAGATATAACGTGGAAACCCAATGTGGGAAAAACCACGGAGAACAATCTCAAGTATATGAATGAGCATCAACCCAAACAACATTCGAAAGCACCAACTTGTAGGAGCACTAACCCCTTTGTTGAGCACCAACCCAACAAATATTCATGAGCACCAACCCATAGGAGCACCAACCCCTTTATCGAGCACCAACCCATAAGAGCACCAACCCCTTTGCCGAGTACCAACCTAGAAACAATTTATGAGCACCAACCCATAGGAGCACCAACCCCTTTGCTGAGCACTAACCTAACAACAATTCATGAGCACCAACCCATAGGATCACCAACCCCTTTGTCAAGCACCAACTCAGCAACGATTCGTGAGCACCAACCCATAGGAGCACTAACCCCTTTATGTATACCACACACCTATCTCTCAATGTTGCTATCTCAACAAATGATAGTTCAATACATCTCTTTCCTCTCTCTCACCTTTACTCTTCTAAGCTAGATATAACAAATACAAATCATATTCATCTCTCAAAATTTCTCTTCTGAGCTAGATATTACAATATCAAATCAACCTCTATCACTCATATTACAAATGGCTTCTCAAGCCTTTATTTAGAGCTTTCAAAATGACCTTTGGCCTTCCCCCTTTGTGACACTTCAATCCTCATGGAAAATGGCACCAAACTTGTATGACCCTTCATATTCTTGCCTTTGAAAATTCATGTGGTGACCCTTCATGACCAAAAATGTCCTTCCCTCTTTTGTCCTTATCTTGGTGACTTTTCATATTCCTCAAAGTGTCCCTTCATGAGAAATTGCACCCTTACTCTTTTGTCTTCACTTGGTGACTCTTGGAATTTCCCAAGATGACTCTTCATGGGAAAATCCATCCCATCCTTCTTTTGTCTTTACTCCGTGGATCTTTGACTTCTCCATGGGCCCTTATTTTGTCTCATATGCAACCAAAAATATATTCGTTAATATTAAATAAATATTAACTCACATTAGCCAAGATAAATCTATTACAAACAACATTAAATGCAATGGGGCCTTTATCACTAATAATGCTAGACCCTTGACATTAATGACAATATTTCCAACAGAAGTACAAGAAATGAAATTTCACTATAATGCTCATGTATGAATGTTTAAAACAATAAATTAACCCAAGGAAAACTCCAAGGTCCCATCAAGCATGCCAAAAATGTTTGGTTAAATTTTGTCTATTTTAAATCTATAGAAAAATAGAGAGAATGATAAGGATAGGGGATGAGTATGACCCAAATTTGGTTTGCACATTCTATCTAGATGTTATGAGCACTCCTCTTTGGCTGAGGAGGACTACCTAAAAATAAGAAAGCACTACCACAAGATGTTTGTAAGCAAATAAATGAGTGGATTGCTAAGCTACGTGCTTGTTCTCGGAAGTGTGAAACTTCCCTAGAGATAGTAGTTCACTTTTGAGAGGAAAAATAATAATAAATAACTAAAATAGAGATAAATAGAGAGTAAAAGAGAGATAAAATTACCATTTTAAATAACTTGTTCATAGTAGAGAGGGATAGGGTGTAGGTGAGGTGTTTTTTTGGTGTTTTAGAAGTTTTTTGGGTAGGTTTTGAAGAGGTTAGGAAATTGATAGTCACTGATGTTGGTAGGTATGTGACTGATGTCAGTTAAGCTACCAAGACCAGTATTGAGGTGACTGATGTCGGTTAGGCTATTGATGTCAATAGGGGAAATAATTGTTTGAGAAGTTATAGAGATTTTTTTTGGGTCTAGGAAATGGTTTGGATCAGGTTAGAGAGGTTGAGAGAGTTAGGATAAGGAGTTTATGGCCTAGTTATGTTTGGTTAGAGGTTTGGTATGCATGTAAGGGGAAACAAGTAAGGAAGCTTTGCAACTCCCTCATGGGGGTATGGTTAGAAGTGCATAAAGTAGTATAGGGTAGATATAAATAAATAAAAGAATAAACATTTAAATGACCTACAATATCAGTGATATACCTAGCTATGGTGGTCACTAAATGATAAGTGCCAGGTTGATGGTTTTTATCTGAGAGTCTAAACCTGAATGCCTGAACAGAGAGAAAAATTGGATGTTATTGGTCCTCAAGGGCTTATTTATTGATGGTGATTGACTTATGCAGAGTGATTGTAAGCTTGGATGTCAAAAAATAAAATGTTTAGAGCCTGAATGAGAGTAAGAATTGATTTTCTTAATTTATATTGACCTAAACTAGTGGTTAGAGTCTGGCTTATATTGTAGATTTAGATTATCCCACTAACATCAGCCATGGGTTGACCAACATTGGTGGCCCTAGAATATGTAAAATTTTCTATTATTGGCCTATTTTCTATTGTTATGCATGCCAAATGTGACATCCATTATAAAATGGTAAAAATAAGAGGTTAAGGAGGAAGTAGTTGTTTAATAATTTAGTTTAGAAGGAGGAATAAGTCTTAGGTAGTTAGGATGAGGGAACCAAGCCTTGAGGTGACTCATCAGGGGAGAATTAGTCATAGGCCAAGGTGACCAAGGTGGTAATAAGAATTTTTAATTAACTTAATTAATTATTCTAAAATAATTAAATGTGTGAGGGGTAAAAGTATGGGTTAGGGAGATTAATTGTTATTAATAAAATAAGTTTAGGGAGGTTTCAACATAGGGGGTTACGCACATATGTGGGATGTAATTTTGGTGCCTACACATAGAATGGTATGGTGGTAATTCAAGGCATGATAAAAGGTGTTGTTCCTAATTTGCCTTTAGGAGGTTATAATTAAGAAACAATGACATAGGTCAATGATACTAATTTTTCAATCGATGATTATAATTAGTAATAATGGAAATGAAATGAAATAAGGAATGAAGGATACCACTACCAAACCACTATCATACTTATTTAAAACATGGCCTCTATCTATGATACTTAATCAATTATTGAAACTTGTTCTAAATCTTCTTACTACAAGTGCTTGTGGAACCAAGGTCAAAAGGATTGGGTAGGGAGGGAATAAATAACTCGATCAATAGAAAAGGTATGGTAGATCGATGTAGAGAATATGGTATAAATAAAATCATGATATGGTATAATAGAAATGGGCCTCATAGATAATAATTTAGGTCTCTTAAGTGAAGTAACACTTGAGGTATATAATATTCATTAGATCATCAAGTTCATCCTCATCTAGTGTAACAAGCATGTATACTTCAAATCCATAGTTTGAAATGATGATATAGGGGCCTATTCAATGGGATTTGAAATTTCCCTTTTACTTATTCTCAATCATGGTATTCTATTGATTTTTTTATAACAAGATCACCAATTTCAAATTCCTTCTGTTTGACTTATTGGTTACAATGGCCACTGAGTCTATTGTGGTATACTTTAAGGTTGTTCACTATGTCCAGATATTTCTCATCAAGTAACTCTATCTATTTTGGGTGAGATACTCAATAATATTCATTATCCAAGACATGTCTTAATGAAATGTGCATGGAAGGTAACTTGACCTCAATAGAAAAAATGGCCCTAGTGCCATAAACTATGAAATATGGAGTGGATCTTATTAGGGTATGGTAATTGGTATAGTATGCCTAGAAGGCACATAATATCTAGAGGTGAAAATCATGACCAATGCCATTGACAATATTTTTAAGGATGTTGAAAATGGTTATGTTGGATGTTTCTACTTGTTCATTACCTTATGGGTAATAGGTGGTAAAAAAATGATGAGTAATGTTAAAATCGACACACAATGATTTGACATCTTTTTTATTAAATGATCCACCATTATAAGATATAATGTTAGATTGGATATCATAATGCCAAACTAGATGGTTGAATATGTATTGTAAATTTGTTTACTAGTCACCCAAGTGAGGAGTATAGCTTCAACCCACTTATTGAAATATTTGATGGTAGTAAGGATATGTTTATGGCCATCAAAGGAGGTTAGGTTTATCTTTCCAATGAGTTCAAGGCCCCATGTAGAAAATGACCATGATGTAAGAATTATTTTTAGTGTTTTGTATGGGACATGAATTAGATTGGCATGCCTTTGACATTTTTCACATATTTTAACATATGTAGCTACATCTGCATCCATAGTTAGCCAATAATACCTAGTACATAAGAGTTTTTTTGCTATAATATCCCCCCTAGTGTGAGATCCACATAATCCTTCATGAACTTCTGATAATGCTAATGTTGATTATATCAAAATTAAATAATAAAATAGAGTCCCATCAAAGCTGTAATGGTAAAGGGTTGGTCCAAGTAAGTTATATCATGAGGCTTGTGTGATAAAGGCCTTTTATTGTTTGTAGGATAGGTCTAGTGGTATAATATGGTCATGAAGGTAGGTAAAAAGGTTTGAATACCATATAGAACTAGGACCAACAATATCACATATTATTATGATGGTTGAAGGTTAATGAGTTGGTGCTACAAGAGTTTCAACAAGGAGTTGATATTATTTTGCCTTGTTTGGATGGTAGATCAAAGATCAAATGGTGTCCATAACATATACTATTTTTTTATTATCCTTTAGTATGTGTTCAAATAGTAAATTGACAATATACTATTTGAGAGTGTCAATCATGGCCTTGTATGGCACCAACTTGTCATCTTTGGTTTGAAAGTGGTTTGTAACCTAATTGATGATTAATTGAAAATCACCATAAACCTTTAGATGTTGAATATTATATTGTACTTCTTGATGAATCCTTGTAATGAGTTATTTGTATTCATCCATATTGTTAATATAAGGGAAGCTGATATAAAATGATTTAGGGATAAGATCCCCCTATAGTGTAATAAATAATAAGCATACCCCTGATCCATGTGTTATGAATGATCTATCAAAATATAAATTATATTTATACTCCTCAAGAGGAATTATAATGATGGTCATAATGGATGCATTTAGGAATTAAAAAGTTAGAGGTTTTGTATTTGCAAGAGGTGATTTAGTAAGCTGATCTACAAATACTTATCTTGTGATGGCCTTAGATTTGATGTATTTATCTTGAACTCACTGAAAAGAATGATCCATTTGGATAGGAGGCATTTTAAATATATCTTGAATAGTAGATACTTTATTGGATCTACTTTTTAAATAACTATGGTTTTGTTTTTTAACATGTAATGTCATAATTTCTAAGTGAAAAAGATAATATCTAAATATGCCTTTTCAATGGGAGTATAATTTTGTATTCATACATAACTAGTGTATGAATTAGATAATACATGACATGTTCTTTCCCATTATCATCATGTTGAGCTATAAGTACCCATAGGGCTTTGTTTGTGGTAGGTAGATATAGCAGGAATGAATTTCCTGGCATAGGTGGAAATAAAATGGGTAGATTGGTAAGATAGTAACTTAAATGCTAAAAATATTTATGGAATTCATCATCACAATGAAATGTGACACCTTTTTTTAATGAGTTTATAAATATATGGCATTTATTAGCCAGCTGAGAAATGAAGAGTTTGATAGACTAGAACTTACCCTACAAATTGTAGAGCTACTTCAAATTAGAAGGTGGTGGCATCTTTGTAATGGATCATACTTTGGTAGGGTTAAATTTAATGCCTCTATGAGACATAATGAAGCTAATAAATTTTCTTGAAGTAACTCCAAAAACACACTTATTAGGATTGATTCTAATCTTGTATTCATGTAGTCTCTCAAATATTCTTCATAATGATGTTGGATAATTATCCCTGGTCTTTGATTTTCCTAGTATGTCATCGATGTAATTTTCAATAATGTCATGAATCATATTGTGAAATATGACATTCATGGCTCTTTGTTATGTGGCCCCAAAATTATTGAGACCAAATGGCATAATCTGATAATAAAATGTTTCTTATGGAGTGGTGAACATTGTTTTGTGTTGGTCTTCTAGTGTAATCTAGATCTAGTTATATCTTGAAAAATTTCCATGAGTGAAACCATTTCATACCTGAATTTAGACTCAACTATCATGTCAATGTTTGGCAAAGGAAAGTCATATTTATATAAGGCCTTGTTTATGTCTCTAAAATTAGTGTAAATTCTCATTCCTATAGGATTCTTATTGACTAAAACAACATTTGAGATCCACTCTGAGTAGTTTATCAGTCAAATACATCTTGCTTCTAAGAGTTTTTCCAACTCTTTCTTGACTAACACACCAACATGAGAATGCATCTTATACAATTTATGTTTCATGCATTTGGCATCATGATGTACAAAAAGGTGTTATATAACCAAGGTGGGGTCTAAACTTGGCATGTCAAAATAGGCCCAAGAAAATATATCAATAAACTCTTATAAAAGGGCTATAAAGACTTCACATTCCTCCTCAGTGAGGGATGCACTTAATTTTATCCATTTCAAGTCATTTGGAGTCCTTATGTCAACTTTTGTTGTATCTTCTATGAGGAGAGGCAAACTAACTTCTAGAATGGTTGGTAAATATTTAAATTAGATTTTAATGGCAAATTTCTCTATTTATACCAGCTCTTCAAGCTCCCTTAATAAAGATGAATCAAAATTTCCCAATGGTAAGTATGGCCATGTGATAAACACTGTTGGAAAATGTTGAATGATTTGGTCAAAGGCATGCTATTCTTTAGAACTAAACTTGGACTGATAGGCTATGTTTGAGGAAGGTTGAACACCCTTGTCTAATGGTGCCCAGAATAGGTTTTCACCATAAGACTAGCATTTCTCTTTACTTTTACCATGGTTTAAAGGTTCTTGAAATAAGTTCTAACTTTGACAACTCAATGTTTTATTTATTTATTTGTGGCTAAGGGTATTCACCCATTCTCAAAAATAGGTTGGAGGATCCAATTTGATTCAGAACCCTTGTTTATGGTCTCCACACAAAACATTGTCTCTTAGGCCTATAAAATCACAAAATGCCTCATCATTCTTGAACTCATATATAGGCACTCTAGAATATTGTTGGTCTTAGGCTATACGTTGAGGGTAATAAAGAGGAAGTGGATTATGTAAGTTAATTGGGATAAGAGTACAAATGGAATGAGTGTCAAATAGATTGGTATTGGCTAAGTCTTCATAAAGGTTATGATCAGACTTTGATTTGTTGCCAGCATCATTATTACTAGTCATTAGCATTGGAACACAAATAAAATATGTGGGGCCACCCCCAAGTGGTTTAAATCTAAGACCATAAGCTCTTTCGTACTAAGTGATAGAGATTTTCTCAAGTGTACCCTAATGATTTGGCTCAAGGCCTCCTCCTTGATAGGCATAATTTTCCATGATCCTGTTATGTATGGCGTATTTGGCATTTTTATAATATTTAGCCAACTTTTCATTATATAAACATGATTCATCACTTACAACTAGGTCATGTTCTTGGCCAATGGTCGATGTGAAAATAATAAGAGTTTGAATATGTAATTTTACTTTTCCATTATATTTCCATTCCATGCAAGGTAGCTTGGCTTTAGGTATTCCATAGGACTTGAGGTTCAATGGAAGACTAGTAATGTGAAACATAACATGGGTCAAGTATTCTCCTGGGCCATTAGTTATGATGGTAAAATGATTAGACATTTCAAGAGGTGGCATATGCAAAGATGAATCAAGGGTATCAGGGTCTATATAATTGGCCTCTGGTGAATGAGCAAGTATTTATTTCCATTTCTCTTTTTTTGGAACTAGATTCAATCTAAAATGGCAGTTATATCTTTCATACATAGCCTCTAAAAATTTGAAATGTTTGTAGTGTTGTAAATCTCTATGAATGGTGACATCCATGATTGAATGACAAAATTTTATACATTGATTCAATGATAAATGGATTACATGAATTTCATGTATCTAAGGTCTACCCAAAATAAAATTGTATGATGAATCGAGGTATAACACATAGCATAATGTATTGTGGGTTAAAGGACCAATGATAACTAGAAAGTTAATGGTGCCTTGCGATTCCTCCTCAAGACTTGATTATTATATTTTTCAACTAGAGATCACCTGTTGTGTATCCAAGAAGCTTGATGAGCTTTAGAGACACAATATTTAGGCATGATCCATTATCTATGAGGACATGCTACTGCATGATGACAACTTTGATGTATAATGGATTGTTATGGAGAGGGACAAGGGATGATATATCACTCTGGTCAAAGGTTAATTTCTATACTAGGGATAGATCTCCAACCAAAGCTTAGAATTTATCTGGGCTTATGTCATTTATAACTTGGGATTAGCCGAGGAAATCTATCAAGATGTTATTATGGATGATAGATGTATGCAAAAATTAAAAAATGTAAATTTATACAAGCATTTTCTAAAGTTGTTCCACAATATCGAACATCTTATCCTTCACAGTGGTAAATGGTTTGTTCCTAGCTAGAATGGTGGGTTGGATGGGTATAATGGCAAATGGTTATGGGCTTGAGATGGTAATATTTAACCATCAAGTTATGATTATATAATCAATATTTGATATAGGATCATTTTTGATAGTAAATGATGGTGGAAATGAGCTAGATAAGATAAGTCTCAATTGTTAGTGCACTTATATGTGGCCATGGGGCAATGACAAGTTATCAATATAAGGTCTAAAAGTAGTAATCATTGCTTGTTGATATTATTGTATGAAGTCCTAGGTCAAAGAATGATCACTAACATAAGTTAGTTTATTTTAATTATTTAGTAATGGTCATTCTTGATTTGTTCTTGGTCTTGGATTGATGGAGATGGTGGAAACATAACCTCCTGCAATATGGCCTACAACTTTATTATAGTCATGTGAAAATATGTGGTAAGTTTGTTAGTTGTTGGCATCATTCTATCCTTAGTTTTATATTTTTGTTCTACATTGTTATTTTTTTTATTGTTTGTATCATTATTGATTCTCTAGCCTTTGTTATTATTATTATTGGTTATTGTTATTTTTATGTTGTGGGAAATGGTTTTGATAGATACCTAGGTTCTGATTTGATGTAGATGATTTATTATCTAGTGTTATCTCCCCATTTTATAACATATTTTCAATGAAATGTTTGATTTTCACATAATGAGATAGGTTATGTCCATTAACCTAATGATATTCACAAAACTCATTCTCCCTATACAATCTAGATAAGGGATCCCTTAGGATAGTTATTTAGTATTGGCCAACTAATCAAATTAGAAATGGCTAACTTGTAGAACACAGCTTCAATCATTTCTCCAAGGTCACTAAATATGTGATTAGTAGGCATAATTCTCCTTATAGGAAGGGTTTGCAAAGGTAAAGGTTGCCACATTTGTGGGGCTAGTTTAGGATATTGTGAAAGTTGTAGTTGTTGAATAAGTTATTACTGAGGAGTAATGTGAATTTATAGTGTTGGTTGAGCATATGATGTTTTCACCATTTAGACATATCATGAATTGATTACTCTATTTCCAACAACATTCTTTTGTTATTCTCATTAAAAAAATTAAATGAACACACTAAATTCCTAACGCCTCTAGTCTAGACACTATGAAGAGCTTAATAATAAAACTAAATGAAATCACAACAAAAACATAAAAGAAACAAGTCCTTTACCTTCCTTATGAAATCCAAATGGATTTTTTGAATGGCTTACTTAGATTGTGTATTAAGAAGTATTTGATAATGGATGTTGTTTGGCTCCTTCTCTCCTTGGTACTATGTCTTTGATGTGGATTATCTTAATATTTGAGCATTATAACACTACTCTTGTCAAAGATTTGAAGTCATTTTTGCATAACAACTTTACACAAAATTAAATTAAGTCTCTCTCCAAATTATCATTGTAACTTTGGCTTATGAGATCTTAAAAATGAATATTCATGGTCTTATATTTATAGCGTTATGAATTAACTCTCACCCAAGGTGAGTTAAAATTGAGTTTAGGCTTTGAATGGGTTCAAATTAAACCTAAATGAGTTAAAAATAAATCTAATTGAGTTAATATTTGTCAGGTAATTATGATTTACAATTACTAGGCATATCTCTCAAAAATAGATATTTTAGGATAATTTAAAAGAGCTTGACAACTCAAAGGCAATGATGAAACACTTGTATATTTTAAATTTTTGAATATCTTTTTATAGATATTCATTAATTTTTATTGGATAATTCAACTGGGAATTTAATATTGTTTAGCTTATTAATTTATTTTGATTACCCTTTTTTCTATTTCAAAATTTGATTAAGTGTGAAAATTCCCCACTTAATAGGTTCATAAGCCAAATCAATAGTTGTGATGCCACAAGGTTATTAGGAATGAATCCATGAGAGGTTATTGTTGCATATGATAGAATACCCCAATTAGGGATGTCTCAACATGATTCTGAGTTATGATGAATGATGCACAAGCAAATTTGGGATGTTTAGTGATTCCTAGGCTTAATTTGTAATGGTTAGTAGGAACCAGTCTAAAGTCCATTCAAAACCTAGTTATGGCCAGTTTTAGATGTCTATAGTTTGCCCTTGTTTGGGAAGGCATTACAAGCTATAGGCACAATAATATCTTCTCAAAGAATGAAAATGTATTATATGGCTATGAATTCAATAGTAATTGATGAACTATATATTCCCCCTTGAGGAAGAGGTCAGAAATTAGTCACTCAAAAGGAAGAAAAAATGGGTGGAAGAGACTTATTTTCCCATGGGCAGTTATAATTAGTGGCATATGGAGTTTCCCTAGTTGATCAGACAAATAGTATTATTTACCCATAGGTGGTTATGATCATTGATATGGGTGGGACAAAAAAGGTAATGATTTTTTTAAATGCAGTTGTAATCATTTGAAAAATGGATTAAGGTAATGAGATAATGATTTATCCAAAGCTGGTTATAATCATCAAAAGGGAAAAATAATGATTTGCCCATAGGTGGTTATAATCATTGGAAAGATAAAAATAGGCCCCATTTGGGTAGATAAAGATAATGGTTTGACCAAAAGATGTTATAAGCATTATCATAATGAAAACATGCCCCATTAGGCATAACAAATATAATGATTTGCCCAAAGGTAATTATAATCATTAACCTTTCGCTAGATCAAAATATAATGATTTGTCCATAGGTAGTTATAACCATTGGCTTAGTGGATGGGATGATACATAATGATTTTCCCAAAGGTAGTTATAATTATTGGCATCACAAGTGGGAAAAGATATAATTATTTACCCAAAGGTGTTTATAATCATGAGATTATGATGACAAATTGGATAATGGGGCTTACAAACTGAATTTGTAGTCATAGAGTAAGAATAAGTTGGTACAAAGGAGAAAGATGAATTTGGGAAACCTACTTCTATGGAGGTGTATGTACTAACTAACTAACAAATATTAAATTTTTTTCATGATTTACTTACTCTGTATGTGTGGTATGATTCAAGTAAATCAAGAATTGTTTAGGTGCCAAGGAGATATATCATAGTCATATTGCTTGTAAGTCTTCTTGAGCTAATTTTTGATATAACACATGATGATAGGTATCATGATATAAAATACCATGAAAATGTAGATAAAATATACAATAGTACTAACATATGATGTACTAAAGAATTGAAAATAATGCACCAATGATAAAAACCATGGTGATAATGTAGATGTATGAATATGGATGGATTCAATAATGATGTGCAAGGAATCACCCAATGAATGCACATAGACTAAATCAAGGCACAACAAGAAAGCAAACAAATAAACAAATAGAAAGAGAAAACATGAAAATACACAATAAAACAAATAGAATGAAATAAATAAAAACATGAACAATGACTAATCATAATGTTAGAGCAAAGGACATAGTGATGCAAATAAGATAATAAAACATACCCATAGGCTATTGGAGATAATGACATAAATAAAATAAGCGCGGGGGTGGGGGGGGGGGGGGCGGCGGGTGGGCTGGGTGCAGGGGAATAGAAGAAAAGGAAAGGGGTGGCCTAGCTGACTCTAGATGCATTAGGTAAGTAGCTGTTGCCTACATAGTTCCATGGATGCAAGGTTCAACATAAACTTTAGGTCAAATGTGGTTCTCCCAAGAAATGGGATAGAAGTAAATGGTGACTTAAGAAAAACATGATTAATTTTGTAAAGTAATATGGGAAGAGTCTAATAAAATGGTGAGTGTGGGATGTAAGAAATTAGTCATTAATGTATCAAATTTGAATAGATGATGTAAAAAAAAAAAACTCACACAATGGTGAGATCATAAGGCTAAAGGGACAACAAGGATGGGGAAACTAAGTGACAAGTGGTTTCTTATAAAATAGATAGGAATCTTATAATCCTTAAGGCAAAGAAGTGGTCAATATGATGATTGTTTAGGATTTTTTAGGTATTTTACAAATGATTTTGAAAGTTTTAGAGCATCTAAAATCAATGGAGGATTACAAGATACTAAATAGTCCAAGCTCATAAATGGTGAGAATGTTTAAACTTAAAATTACTTAAAATTTGATGAGAGAATGACAAAAGGGTGACCAAGATGACCTCAACATAAATCAAGTGTTTCCTACATAGTCCTAAGATGGGACCTCAAGTCACTATAACTTTACCTTAAAGTGGAGGAATCTTACTAGGTAACAACAAATTCATAAACTAGGAAAAGTAAGCAAATGGCATAATATGACATAGGAATGGAAAGGTGGTAATTTAAGGCATTATAAAAGGTGTTGTTCCTAATTTTCCCATTGGTGGTTATAATTAAGAAATAATGACATAGGTCAATGATACTAATTTTTCCATGGGTGATTATAATTAGTAATACTAGAAATGAAATGAAACAAGGAATGAAGGATACCACTATCATACTTCTTTAAAATATGGAATTTATATATAATATTGATTCAATTATTGAAACTTGATCTAAATATTCTTAATGTAAGTGCTCATGGAACCAAGGTAAAAATGATTGGGTAGGGAGGGTACAAATAACATGATCAATAAAAAAGGTATGGTAGATCAATATGGAGCATACGGTATAAATAAAATCATGATATGGTAAAATAAAAATGGGCCTCATAGATAATACTTTAGGTCTCTCAAGTGAAGTAACACTTGAGGTGTATAATGCTCATTATATCATCAAGTTCATCCTCATTTGGTGTAACAAGCCTGTATAGTTCAAATCCATAGTTTGTAATGATGATATAGCGGCCTATCCAATGGGACTTAAAATTTCCCTTTTACTTCTTCTTAGTCTTGGTATTTTTTGGTTTTTTTTTAGAACAAGATCACCAAGTTCAAATTCCCTATTTTTAACTTATTGGTTAGCATGGCCACAGAGTCTATTTTGGTATGATTTAAGGTTATTGACTATGTCCAAACATTTCTCATCAAATAACTCTAGCTATTTCAGGTGAGATACTCAATAATATTCATTATCTAAGACATATTTCAATTAAATATGCATGGAAGGTAACTTTACCTCACTATAAAGAATGGCCTCAGTACCATAAACTAGGGAATATGGGGTGTTTCTTGTTAGGGTATGGTAATTGGTGTAGTATGCCTAGAGGGCACATAATATCTGGATGTGCCAATCATGACCAATGTCATTGACAATATTTTTAAGGATGTTGACAATGGTTTTGTTAGATGCTTCTACTTGGCCATTACCTTATGGGTAATAGGTGGTAGAAAAATGTTGATTAATGTTAAACTTGACACACAATTATTTGACATCCTTTTTCTTAAATGATCCACCACTATTAGATATAATGTTAGATGGGATACCATAGCACCAAATGAGATGGTTGAATATGTATTTATAAATTTGTTTTCTAGTCACATAAGTGAGGAGTATAGCTTCAACCCACTTAGTAAAATATTCGGTAGTAGTAAGGATATGTTTATGTCCATCAAAGGAGGTTAGGTTTATCTTTATAATGAGGTCAATACCTCATGTATCAAATGATCATGTATCAAATAGAATTCCATGAAAGTTGTGATGATAAGGGGTTGGCCCAAATAAGATATATCATGAGGCTTGCTCAGTAAAGGCCTTTTGTTATTTGTAGGAAAAGTCTAGTGGTATAATATGGTCATGAAGGTATGTAAAAATGTCTAGATACCATATCGAACTAGGACCAACAATATCAGAGATTATTATGATGGTTAAAGTTTCATGAGTTGGTGCTACAAGATTTTTAACAAGGAATTGATATTATTTTGCCTTGTCTAGATGATGGATCAAAGATCCAATAGTGGCCATGACATATAATATTTTGTTTTTAACCCTTAGTATGTGTTCAAACTATACATTAACAATCTACTATTTGAGAGTGTCAATCATGACCTTCTATGGCACCAAATTATCATCTTTGGTTTGAAAGTGGTCTGTAACTTAATTGATGATTAACTAAGAATAACCAGAAACCTTTAGATGTTGAATATTCTATTGTAATTCTTGATGAATCCTTACAATGATTTCTTCATATTCATCCTTGTTGTTAATACAAGGGAAGTTGATATATAATGATTTAAGGATAATATCCCCCTATAGTGTAATAAATAATAGGCCTACCCCTGATCCATGTGCTATGAATGATCTATCAAAATATAAATTCCATTTGTACACCTCAAGAGGTGTTTCAATGATGGTCATAATGGACTCATTTGAGAATTAAAAAGTTAGAGGTTCTATATCTATAAGGGGTACTTCAACAAGTTGATCTACAAGTACTTATCCCTTGATGGCCTTCTAGTTGATGTATTATATCTTGAACTCATTGAAAATAATGATCCATTTGGCCATGAGGCATTGTAAAGCTATCTTGAACAATAGATACTTGATTGGATCTACTTTTGAAATAACTATGGTCTTTTTGTTTAACATATAATGTCATAATGTTTAAGTTGAAAACATACTATCTAAATAGGCATTTTCAATGGGAGTATGCTTTTGTATTCCTACACAACTAGTGTATGAATTAGATAGTACATGACAATTTATTTTACATTATCATCATGTTGAGCTAGAAGTGCCCATAGGGCTTTGTTTGTGGTAGGTAAATATAGTAGGAATGGCTTTCCTGGCATAGGTGGAAATAAAATTGATAGATTAGTAGGATAGTCCTTTAAATTTTACAAAGATTAATGGAATTCATCATCCCAATAAAATGTGACACCTTTTTTCAACAAATTCATAAATTGATGGATTTTTTAGACAACTAAGAAATGAAAAGTTTGATAGACTAAAACTTACCCTATAAACTACATAGCTACCTCAAATTAGAAGGTGGTGGCATCTCTGTAATGGATCATACTTTTGGAGGGTCAAATTCAATGCCTCTATGAGACACAATGAAGCCAATAAATTTTCCTAAAGTAACTCTAAAAACACACTTATTAGGATTGAGTTTGACTTTGTATTCATTTAGTCTCTCAAATATTCTTCATAATAATGTTGGATAATCATCCTTCATCTTTGATTTTCCTAGTATATCATGAATGTAGTCTTCAATAATCTCATGCATTATATTTTTAAATATGATAGTCATGGCTCTTTGGTATGTGGCCCCAACATTATTGAAACCAAATGGCATAATATGATAACAAAATGTTTCTTATGGAGTGGTGAACATTGTTTTATGTTGGTCTTTTGGTGAAATTTAGATCTAGTTATATCTTGAAATTTTTTTCATTAGTGAAAGCATTCCATACCTGACTATGGAATCGACTATCATGTCAATGTTTGGCAAAGGAAAGTGATATTTGGAAAAAGGCCTTGTTTATGTCTCTAAAATTAGTGTAGATTTTGATTCTTACTAGCCTTCTACTAACTAACACAGCATTTTAGATCCACTCTAAGTAGTCTATCGATCAAATACATCTCGCTTCTAAGAGTTTTTCCAAATCTTTTGACTAATAAACTATTGTGAGTATGCATATTATACAATTTATGTTTCATGTGTTTGGCATCATGATTTACAAAAAAGTGGTATACAACCAAGGTGGGGTCCAAACTTGGCATGTCAAAATAGGCCCAAGAAAATATATCAATAAACTCTCATAAAAGGGATATAAAGACTTCACATTCCTCTTCAACAAGGGATACACTTAATTTGATTTATTTTAGGTCATTTGGAGTCCTTATGTTGACTTTTGTAGTGTCTTCTATGAGGAGAGTCGAACTGACTTCCAAAATGGTTGGAAAAGATTTGAATTTGATTGTAATGGAAAATTTATCTATTTAGATTGGCTCTTCAAGATCCCCTAAGAAATATGAATTAGAATTTCCCAATGGTAAGTATGGCCATGTGACAAACACTATTGAAAACTATTGAATGATTCAGTCAAAGGCATATTATTCTTTAGAATTAAACTTGGACCCATAGGCAAGTTCATCATTGGTGGTCATCTAAGCTATGTTTAAAGATGGTTAAACACCCTCATCTAATGATGCCTAGAATAGGTTTTCACCATAAGACTAGCCTTTCTCTTAACTTTTACCCTAGTCTAAAGGTTCTTCAAATAAGTTCTCACTTTGGGAACTCAATGTTTTATTTATTTATTTGTGGCTAAAGGTATTCACCCATTATCAAAAATAAATTGGAGGATCCAATTTTATTAAGAACCCTTATTTATGGTCTCCCAACGAAATATTATCTCTTAGGCCTATAAAATCACAAAAGGAATCATATTTATTAAACTCATCTATAGGCACTCTAGATTCTTGTTGGTCCCAGGCTATAAGTTAAGGTTGATAAAGAGGAAGTAGATTATGTCAGTTAATTAGGATAAAATTACAAATATAATGAGTGTTAAATAGATTGGTATTGGTTTAATTCTTCATAAAGGCTAAGATCAGACTATGATTTATTATCGACATCATTATCACTAGTTATTAGTAGTGGAACATAAAAAAGATGTGTGGGGTCACCCCTAAGTATTTTAAATATAAGAACATAATCTCCTTTGTATTGAGTGATAGACATTAGCTCAAGTTTACCCTATTGATTTGGCTCAAGGCCTCCTCCTTAATAGGCATAATTTTCCATAATCCTGTTAGGTATGGGGTATTTGGCATTTTTATAATAGTCAACCAATTTTTCATTGTATAGCCATGATTCATCATTTATAATTGGGTCATGTTCTTGGCCAGTGTTTGATGTGAAAATGATAAAAGTTGGACTATGTAGTTTGCCTTTTCCATTCCATGAAAGGTGTCTTGGCTTTAAGTATTCCATAGGACTTGGGGTTTAGTGGAAGACTAGTAATGTGAAACGTAACATGGGTCAAGTATTCTATTGGGCCATTAGTTATGATGGTAAAATGATTAGACATTCCAAGAGGTTGCATATGGAAAGATGAATCAAGGGTATCAGGGTCTATACAATTAGTCTTTAGTGAATGAGCAAGTATTTAATTCCCCTTGTCCTTTTTAAGAACTGCATTCAATCTAAAATGGTAGTTATAACTTTCATACTCAGCCTCTAAATGCTTGAAATGTTTGTAGTGTTGTGAATCTCCAAGAATGGTGTTATCCATGCCTAAATGAGAGAACTTGATACATTGATGCAATTTTGAAGGGACTATATGAATTTCATGTATCCAAGGTCTACCCAAAATCAAATTATATAAAAAATTGAGGTATAACACATGGAATAATGCATCATGGGTCAAAGGACCAATGATAACTAGCAAGTTGATGGTGCCTTATGATTCCTACTCTTCATTATTATAGGTTTTTATTGTGATTTTTTTTAGATGGAGATCAATTATTGTGTATTCAAGAAGCTTGATGAGCTTTAAAGACATAATATTTAGGCATGATCCATTATCTATGAGGACATGCTTCACTTTGTGCCTCATGATCACAACTTCCATGTACAATGGATTATTATGAAAAGGTCCAAGGGATGATATATCACTTGAGTAAAAGGTAAATTTTTAGAATGGGGTTAGATGTCTAACCAAAGATTGGAATTTTTATAGGCTTATGTCATTTAGAACTTGAGATTGGCCAAGGAACTCTATCAAGATGTTCTTATGAATGGTAGACATAGGTAAAAAATCCAAAATGGAAATTTGTGCAAGCATTTTCTAAAGTTGTTCCATAATATTGAACATGTTATCCTTCAAAATGGTAAATGGTCTATTCTTAGCTAGAATGATGGGTTGGATGGGTATAGTGGCATATGGTTATGGGCATGAGATTGTAATATTTGACCATCAAGTTATGACTTTACAATTTAAATTTGATATAAGATCATTGTTACTAGTAAATGATGGTGGTGAAGAGCTAGATAAGATAAGTCTTAGTTCTTGGTGCACTTATATGTGGTCATGAGGCAATGTCAAGTTATCAATATAATAAAAGTAGTAATCCTTACTTGTTAATATTCTTGTATGTAGTCCTAGGTCAAGGAAGGATCACTAACATAATTTGGTTTAATGTAAGTATTTAGTTATGGTCATGTTTGATTTGCACTTGGGCTTAGATCGATGGAGATGGTAAAAATTCAACCTCCTACAATATGTCATACAACTTTATTATAGTCATGTACAAATGTGTGGTAATTTTGTTGGTTGTTGACATCATTCTAGCCTTAGTTTTATCCATTTGGTTGACATTGTTGTTATTTATACTATTGGTATCATTGTGGCTTCTCTAGCCTTTGTTATTGTTGTTGTTGGTTATTTTTGTTTTTATGCTATGTAAAAGGGTTCTAATAGATACCTAGGTTCTAATTTGATGTAGATGATTTATTATCTAGTGTTATCTCCCCATTTTCTAACATATTTTGAATGAAATGTTTGATTTTCACATAACGAGATAAGTTATGTCCATTAACCTAATGATATTTTTAAAACTCATTCTTCCTATACCATTATGGATAAGGGATACCCTCAATATAGTTATTTAGTATTGGCCAGCTAATTAGATTAGAAATGGCTAAATTATAGAACACAACTTTAATCAGTTCTCCAAGGTTAGTAAAGATGCAATGAGTAGGCATAATTCTCCTTAGAGGAAGGGTTTTCAAAGGTAAAGGTTACTGCATTTATGGGGCTAGTCTAGCGTATTATGAAGGTTATAGTTGTTGAATAGGTTATTACTAAAGATTAATGTGAATTTATGGTGTTGCTTGAGAATATGATGTTTGAACCATTTAGACATATCATTAATTGGTTACTTTACTTCCAACGAAATTATTGTTAGGATTAAACTACTTGTATTTTTCATAATTACTGGCCTAGGCTAGTGTTGATGCTTATGCTTAGACTTGGTTGTGATTATGATTTTATCCATTTCCTTGGTTTTGATTTTGATTTTGATTTCATGAGGTAAGATTTATAATCCCTTTGTTAATAAGTGATTCTTCAATCAACAAGCCTTTTTCAATGATCTCCTTCAAAGTGTGTGCACACTACAACTCTAGATGGTAAGATACCTCACTATGCAATTTTTTGGTAAACAAAAAAACTGACTTTTTATTTGATAAATTATGAGTGAGGAGATTAAAAATTGATCTCCATCATTTTAGATAGCTTGAGAAACTTTTGCTATCCTTCTGTTTGGCATGATTTAAATGTTCCAATGAAATCTCATGTTTGAGATTATAGGAAAAATGTTGCATAATCTTGTTTAAAAGATCATTGAAATTAGATACTGAGTTTTTTGTAAATTTCATAAACCACTTCAAATCCTATTTTTATAAACTTAGAGGAAATAAAATTAAGAGGTATGTGTCACTATAAACCATTGGATGACAAGAAAAAAAACTATGTTAAATGGGCATTAGGGTCTCCTTTACCCTTTTATTTGTCAAACTTTGGTGATTCATACCCTGGAGTAAATGGTATTTTCAAATACTCCATGTTATTGTGTACATGTCATTAAACTTAAACTTCATGGTCTAGTTCATAATTTGGATAGTGGCATTTGCATCCTTCATTTGCTATAGTTATTGTGCTAATAAACTAGATGGAACATTTGCCTAAAGAAGAAGCTGGGCAATCAAAAGTGGATTACCTTAACTGGGGTATAGTGGAGGCATGGTTTGCTATGGATTGTTGGTTTGGTTAGGGAATTTACCAAGAATATGCATTCATATATTAGGATGTGATTATTGGAATTGCATATATTATGGTACAATATTCTAGTTTGGATTTTGTATATAGGCCCAACTTTGAGGGAATTATCACTAGGATCAAATAATATGAATTTGAGTGAAGTATTATGCCTATGATGATTAAATAGGGACTTGTTATTGACTAGTAAATCATGGTTGATTAAGGGGAACTTATTGATAATCAAGGCCCTATATTTGGATTTATTACACATTTAGATTAAAAGGCAATTATTACCTAATTGGCACTTGTGTAATAGTATAACCTCTTGGTTGTGTGAACACTTATTATGAAGTAGATGCTTATAGAGTGTTTGTCATTTGCCATTGACCACTATACATACATTGTTGATTGGGAAACATTTTCAAAGGCATGTTAGTCTATGACTGAAGAGGTGCATTCATCACTACCTGATGAGGTGGAACATTAGTTGACCTCTATTATAATGGTAAAATGTTTGATCTCTATGGCATTGGTAAATTAGACTATGCCTATTTTTATGGAATTTTAATCATCACTATTGTGGTGGAGTTACATTCATTATGTTTTGTTGAGGGAAGGCACTAGTTATTACTTGATTACTTAATCTTTGCAGTTGCATGCATGAATAAGTAGTTGGTTGAGGATTAGATGTAACTTGTTATGGTTGGGAGGTAGAAGTTCATACCCCTTGTTATTTAAAACTACTCATGGTGTTAACTAAAGACACTTATTATGGGCTATTTGTTTGTGTAATTAAACCACTTTGGCCTAGATTAGATGACACTTGCATGTTATACCCTGTGTTTCACACATTTATCTATGTAGAAGCATTAGACACTTATTTAATAGATAGGGCATTAAACATGTCACCAAATGAAGTGCTCTATGTAAATGGGTTCCTAACCAAATAATCTTGGTCTATCAATTTGATTAAGACTCTTATTGAAGGAAATAACTTGATAAGTGATGAATTTGGCATGGTCATGTTGTTGAAATTGCACACTAAGTTAAAATAGGTCTAGTATGTTATTTGCATCTATATAATGTGGTCCTCCATGAGGATATTTCTTATGAAAATCATACATGTATCTTGGTAAATCATTGTAACAAGTGCTTGAATATTACTAGAAGAGACCTATTTGACAGTTTAGTTGTAAGGTATAGTTAATGGCACTATTACTAGATTAGGCAAATTTTTATGGGGGAAGTCTATTGGAAACTTGGACCCTACCTCTATAGATATGATTAAAACTTCATCCTTATTTTCAAGAAAGTGACAATAAATAAAATATGGATATTATGTTAATGGCATCATAACATAGTGTGGTTTTTGTTGAACTTGGTCTACAATTGAGGGTATGCTATCAAAGTACTATGTTATATGTTCTTGGTCTTGATCTAAGTATGGATGTGTATTGATCAAATAGTGGGCTATAAGATCTTATATTTATTCCATAAATTAAGTGTTATAAGGAGGATAAGGATCCATCTCAAAAAATACATCATCACCATAGGATTCTTAAATAAATTCATCTTATGTGACCAGAATATCATATCCCAGATTATACATGGCTCCCCTGTGAGTATAGTGAAACATATTTAAATCAATTATGAATGTTTCATGAATGATTTATATAGTTATATAAACTCTTAAAAATAATTTCCAAAGGATAAATGGTCCAAACTCAGTCTAACTTGGTTAAAAAGTGGAGTTGTATCTCCAAATGGTCGATGTTAAAACTTGGTAAAAAATAGTATAATGTCAAATGTTTAATGCCAATTATCTCACACAAAAAGTTTAAGTAGATGAGTAAAAATAGAATGATAAACTCTAGGTATAAAGTGTTTCAAAAAATTCTAATCTAAAGAAAATAAAAGTTTCTAGGTCTTTTGAAGAAGGCACAAAATCAAGGCTCAAAATAGGCATGTGATAGGTCTTTTGGAAAAGGCATAAAATCTAGACTTTAAAACAAAACAAGGTATGAGATTTAATCTAAAACATTTGAAATATTTTTTCATAAAATTGGCATTTGTATTTAGACATGAACTTGGTTAATTGGTATAAGGAATGAAATAAAAGGCATATGGATGATAGTCTATTTCTCCCAAATCTAGGCACAAATAATAGTTTCCAAATTGAATAAAGAATTAACTTAAGTTACACAACCCAAAAGAGAAAGATCAATTTCTAGGCCAAAATCACATAAGGCGTAGGTATAAATTAATCAATGTTTAGATTTTAACTTGTTTAGGATAATTATAAACTCAATGTAAAAAACTAGGCTTCTTCAAACAAACAACAAGCTATACAAGAACAAACAGAATAATGACACTAGGTATAGATCCAAAAGGTACACATGGATTTGGTTTTGAATTGGAATTTGAACACAATGAAAATAAGTCTTATAAACAATTAAATTAGTGTAATGATGTTATCATTCTCTAAATATATTACAAATGTTTGTTTCAAGACTAAAGTCACAAAACATGAAGTGAATTGGGTAGTGTAATGCCACCCTTTTCAAACAAGGTGACACACACACAAATATTTAGGAAAAACTTTTAAGGAAAAGGTATGATATCAAATGGGTGGTATAAAACCTCTTTAAATAAAGTATTTATGTATAAACAAGACTCTTTTTGATGTGGTATGGAAAATAAATAGTTTAGACTCGAAACCATGTAAGAAAGGATAAAATGACATAAACATCTAAGTGTAACATTCTAGATCCTAAAAATGACAAGGTTTTATAATACTAATAAATTTCATCAATATAATCACTCTTGAGAGGATTTTAATTTTTAATATAAAAATTAAAAATGCATGAAAAGTAGGGTTTTTAGGCTCTGTCTTCTCTCAAGACGTTTTACTATGACATGGAACTTCAGGGTACTCACCCTACATCAACAGTATGTCTACAAAAATTGAGCTTGTTATAAACTATCAACTGTCATGCATTTATAAATATTCCTAAGTGTGGCTAACATAGGATATGTTCACATAATCTGGATCCATGTCAACTAACTTGTTATGAAAAGGTCTTATCCTTTTCATAACCACTACATTTGTTGCTTGCTCAGTGTATCATGATGTTTAAATTAATCATACATTTTGAGGGTAGTAGTCACTAACAGAGGTAGTTTCACTACTCAAACTACCATCTCAATGATTAACCAACTCAGTTTATATACCCCACCATGGAGTGGGGTTGAAATTATGCTTGGAAATGAATTATTGAGTAAATGTTTCCTTAGAAAACCCATGAAGAAGTGATGAGCTCCCACTCATAAGTGAAAATGCATGAAAATAAAGTCAAGTGAAAAGACTTTATGGTCATATTTGGATCACCTAAATCATACAAATTTGAGGAGGGCCTAAACAAATTTCTTTTCATGATTTTATAATAAAATAACCAAGGCAAATAATGAGCTTTTTTGGTCACCCAAATTCCCTAAAGGGGATGATGGGGAGAGCATACATTCATCAATCATTTTACTTTCAACAAACACGCATAAAATAAAAAACTCTTAGGAGTATGTAACTAAATGTGAAATTTTATTTTATTGTAGTAAAATGAGATGTGTTGTAAAATTTGATCCACTTGAAATTAGTTGAAAAACTTGAATTTTTTTCAAAAACAACTAAGATATGAAAAAAACTAAGTTTATTTTAAACACGAAAGAAAAAATGTGCAAGAATTAATCATGTTCAAACTTTGCCTTTTTCCACCTTAGGACCTATAATTTGTTAGAGGGTTTAGCTGCTTAAAATCCCAAAAGTGAGTGAGAAAACATTATTTCAAAATAAAAACTTTTTTTTTCTTATCTCAAATAAATCAATATCAATCCATGTAAGGATTGATGTCAATCCATAGAGATTCACATCAGTTCATCCACATAGGGATCAATGTCAATTGATAAATATCGATGTCAATTCTTGAAAAAACACAATATGGTTTGATAAAAATGGTGACTATAAAAATAAGCCTAAAAATAAATATTTCTTTGTATCGTGAGGGAAAATGGTTAAACAACCAATATTCAATTCATTGAACTCAAAACAAAAACCAAAAAACTCAAAAAATCCCTCATTAGTCCCATTTTTGTTGTGTTTTGTTCTACACATAGTGATTGATGTCATTTTTAGGAGAATTGACTTCAGTCTGGGAGAATTGATGTCAGTCTCTATTCAACATGTGCATTACTAAAAAAATAGAAATACGTGAAAAATGTTGTTAAACCTCAAATTTTGAAGAATGTTAATCATCCATTAGAAAAACTAAGAGGTACATATTAATCTCCTTCCTTATATGGGATGCTTCAAGTCCCACTAGGTGTGCCAACATGTGAACTAGTAATTTGACTTAGAGAGAAGGTTAATCTTATGTTAGTCTCATAAAAAAATGAAATGAACACACTAAATTCCTAACACATCTAGCTTAGACACTAGGAAGATCTTAGTAAAAAAACCAAATTAAAGAATAATAAAAATATAAAAAAAACAAGTCATTTACCTTGCTTAGGAACTCCAAATGGATTTGTTGAATGGCTTGCTTGGCTTGTGAATCAAGAAGTCTTTGACAATGGAAGTTTCTTGGCTCCTTCTCTCCTTGGCACCATGGCTTTGACGTGGTTTAGCTTAATATTTAAGCATTATAACACTATTTTTATCAAATCTTTGAAGTCATTTTTGCAAAATAACTTTTCACCAAAATAGCTTATGTCTCTCTTCAAATTAACATTATAACTTTGGCTTATGAAAGATTTAAAATCAATAGGCATGGATTTGTATTTATATCCTTAGGAATTAACTCTCACGCAAGGTGACTTAAGGTTGAGTTTAGGCTTGGAATGGGTTCAAACTAAACTTAGATGAGTTAAAACTAACTCTAGTTGAGTTAATAGTTGTCAAGTAATTATGATTTGTAGTTACTAGGCATGTCTCTCAAAATTAGATATTTTAAGATATTTTCAAATATCTTGACAACTTATAAAGATAATGATGAAAGGCTTGGATATTTTGAATTTTTGAATATTTCCTTTTTAGATATTCATTAATTTCAAATGGATAATTCAACTAAGTATTTAATCTTGTTTAGCTTATTAGTTGATTTTGATTAGCATTTTTGTTTTTTCAAGACTTGATTAAGTGTGTAAGTACCCCACTTAATAGGTCCATAGGCTAAATCGATAGTTGTGATGTTGCAAGGTGATTAGGGATGAATCCATGAGTGACTATTATTGCATAGAAAAAAATACTCTAATTAGTGACGTCTCAACATGATTCTGAGATGTGATGAATGATGTACAAGCTAATTTGGGGTGTTTAATGATTCCTAGGTTTAATTTAAAATGGTTGGCAAGAATCAATCTAAAATCTAGTCGAGAACTAGTTGTGGCCAATTTTAGGTGTCTACAATTTGAACTATTATCCCTAGGGAAATGGAATAGCTAAATATACAAATAATAACTTGATGGATGCCATAAATAAGTCATCTCAAGATAATCCAAGGTAATGGCACCTATTATTGAAATATACACTATGGGTGAATATGATAAGGAAGAAGTAAGCCCTTAATACCTTACCTTTCTTATTAGTATATGGATGACAACTAGTTTTTCCTCTCTCTCTCAAATTCCTGACCTATTAGTTCATGTAAGACTATATGGGAGAGGATGAAAGTGTTCAGTCTAGATTGGTGGTTATAGTCTAGCTATAAGATGTACATACATAAGTAAAATAGAGATTCAATAAGCACCAAGATATTGTTAAGAGGTGGTTTCATAAGAGACCCAAAAACAAGGTCTTATGTATTTCAAACATATTAATCTTATAGGATAAATATGATGAGAATAAAGGCTAGCATGACAAGTTCAATCCCTTGTATATTGGACCATATCATACCTCTAAGATCTTGGATAACAATGATTTTTGTCTAAAGGACCTTGAAGGTAATGACCTAGCTTTCCCCATTAATGGGCAGTTTTTGAAGCACTATTTCATGGTCAGTCTAACTAATAATACTTATGAATATTTTTGATTTTTGATTTTTGATTTTATAAGTAGGAGTAGATTGGATTTATTGCATTCTCGACTAGTTTCCCATGCTTCATGTTAATTTTTTGGTTTCGTTAGAGTAGTTTCTTGCTTTTATAGGTTAATTTATTATTTTATACATTTGCTTTAGTAGAGTATATTTTATTATTTCTAGTATAGTTTACCAAATTGTAGAATGAACCAATGGATTTCCCATGATGACTAATTCTAAATAATGAAAAGACAATATATAAGGATGCACCATTGGCCCTCATATTTATTTGTCCCAGTAGTGTTATAAGCTATAAAATTAAGGTATGCATTCTAGTTAGAACCAATTTCTTATCTAAATTAGCTAAGTTCACTAGGTCTTTGGAACTTACTTTAACATCCTCATTAAAATTGAGAAAAACTTTCCACTTTTAGGATCAACTACACTTTCACATGCTAAAACTTGAGTAAGATATAACAAACCTTGAAATGGGTAGGTACCTGCATGGATGTATTTATTAGATAAGTTTTTTTCTTATATATACACCCTGACAATGGTGGTTCCGAACCATTTCTCCATCAGATATATATATATATATATATATATATATATATATATATATATGTATATATAAACTAATGAGAGATATATATATATACACACACACACACACATATATATACATATATATATATATATATACATACATATATATATATACATACATACATACATATATATATATATATATACATACATACATACATACATACATATATATATATATATATATATATATATATATATATATATATATATATATATATAGACTTATGAGAAAGGATGATTTAAGTAGTCTCTATCAGGGATATGAATGCCTAGCTAGCAATAGAGCAATTTTTATAGTAGAATCAAAGGTATCTATGTTATGTCTATAAATGCCTAGCTAGTAGTCGATAAATGCCCAAGTTTACCTCACATTTGTTGTAAATCATGTATCAAAACAAAACCTACATTACGTGTCAAGGTTCTAGTAGAACATCTTATGTCAAGTAATCAATGGATTTCATATAATGACACAAAAGAACTAGAATTAGGAAGAATTAGTATGTTGCATGAGCAAATGAAAATCTCTTTAAGTCATCTAATTTATTTATTATGTTCTCATAAGAGTTGGGGTTCTATTATGATGCATTTAATTAATATTCTAGTTCTCAAATAATCAAGAGTATTTTCCCATTGAGTAACCATTTATTGTGACCCAACTCACCCCCATTAAAAAATTTTAAACAAGGACCCATTTTAAAGGGAAATATATATTTTTCAGGGCCTATACTACCTTAGAATGGGTTTTATGTCAACTTTTTATGGTAGAAAAAATTTATTATTTAAGATTATACTTGCATGTTCACACTTTTATATTATGAATCAAAGTTATACTTAAGTTCATTTTGAGTTATATCTTCTACCTTTGGTGTGTTTTATACATGATTTTCAAAGTTTTTGAATTCTAATGATTCATCAAATATACATGTTTATCCAATGAATATATCAGGATCTTATCCTTTATTAACTAACTTATGTGTTTGCCAAAGTGTTTTTTGATTTACGTTCCATCTTATGTAGATTATTTTATAGATTTTTTTTATTTTTCACTTAGACATCTACCAAATCATTGGAGCTTTCCACATGTAGCATTGACCTACTCACCGGTAGCCTCAAAAGCAAACTATGTATTATAATTTGGTTTTTTTATTTTATGACATAGCATGATCTCATTAGCCCACAAATGGTCCATAACTTAGAAATTTTCAAATACTCCTAAGAAAATAGAATTATGGGATTATGAAAAGTGTCATGATCCTTCTCACCTAGAAAATAAATAATAAAATTTATAGTGTATGAAGTTCTTAGGAAAGTGAGTTACCAATAAAATGCCTTGTGGTATCCTCTGGAAGGGATGCCAACATATATCTTCAATTACTTATCTCCAAGTAAGTGGATCATTAGGATGATGCCATGTATAATCATATCACTCACGTAGTTCTTGCATGGTAATAAAAGAATATAGTATTACCCTATGAAAGTGGAGTAGTAAGATTTTTCCAAGTGTCATAATCTTGTTGACCCAAGATTGAAAGGAATTAAAAAGGCAACAAGTGTCAAGGAAGGGTGATAAGGTGTTTTAGTTAATTTTAAATCATTTATTAATTTTGAAATTAAATAATGAAACTAGTAATAGGGCGTGTAGAAGAATACCTAGTAAAAGTGTGTGCATGAATCTAAACGATGATGGGAACTCCTCTTTGGCTAGGAAGGAATAACTTGTAAATAAGAAAGACACTAAAACTTGATGGTAGAATGCTAAAGTGATTTGGATAGAGTGATAGTACTTTGGCTTTTAAAAGTAATTATGATAGAGCTTTGAGTCTTTGATGATGTTTATTACTTACTAAAATGATGTTGAATACTTATATGTAAGGGATCTTGGATGCAAGATTCTAAATTATGGATTGTGGCTCCCTTTATCTTCTTCCTCTTCTCCTTTTATAGGATAAAGTTGCTAATTAAGATGGTAAAAGTTAATATTTTGATAGGGAATAAATTTTCCAATTCATGATGTTTTAAATCAAATTTTAAAAATAAGTTATCATTTAGGGAGATGCTTATCTCACACAAAACTATCAATGCTTTAAAACTTTAAAGCAGGCTTAGAGACATGACCATCGACATTCAGGCCAACTATCGATGGTTAGGCTGACCATCACTGGTCAAGGGGTCAATAGAAAATATTTTAAAGGAAGTTAAAAAATGGGGAGTTAAATGATTTAGTAAAATGTGTTAAGTTAGGGTTTTGATAGGGTCAATTTAGTAGATGAGACTTATTGACTAGGAGGTCAACTAGATGCAAGGTTAAATGAGGGTCAAAAGGGTTTTTTTACATTGAAATCTATCATGTGTAATTTTTGAGTGTCTATATTTTTCCCCATTTTTTATGTAGATTTTATCTCACAATATGAAAAACAAAAATACATTATTGGTCAAGGTCTAGGTGCCTTGAGTATGGGAGGAGGTGTTTCCCCTCAAACCAGGAGTTGATGAAGTGAAAGTAAAATTGGGTCAAGTTTTGATAAATGGTGAATGAATAGTCATAAGGTGGGTAACATAAAAAGTTCGGGCATGTGAGATGAAACCATGTGGACCAAATGCAACTAAGGATGATAGTTAAGATGATGTAAAGACTAAAGATGCTAATGTTGGTAAGAATAAGTTCAATTCTAGAGGCACATATGATAGGGGTATTGGTCATAGAATTGGGCATAGCTAATCAAGTCAAGCCTATCAATCCTTCTAGATAGGGTTGATGTTGGTCAAAAATATCTAGAGTAATAACTACTCTTACAAAACAACATTATTGGTTAGGTCATGCATGAGGTGGTGTAAATTTTAAAAGTTCAACATGGCAAGGTTGGATGGTATGATCAAAATGACCATGCAAAGTTTTCACAAAAAATGTGAATTGTCTAATTCAAAAAAGACCAATGTTGAGGGGAACATGGTGTAATAATTGGTTAGTTGGGTATGGGTTGGTAAGGGATGGCTGAGCTAACTCTATATTGACTAAGCAAGTGGACATTGCCTACATAGTTTGATAGACAAAATATCCAAAAAGAACATCAGGATAAATTTAGTTCTTTGAAAGTTTGGTAGTGAGATGGGGTTCTTTGGAAAGAGGGGAGAGAAAAGTGAGGACCTCAATCATCGATGGTTAGGTTTTTCCATAAGGTCAGTTGGTGGTAGTCACCCTCATCATCAATCATTAGGGAAAACCCTAAAAAGTTAAGAGGTTAAAAGTAAAATGTGAAATTAGTTTCACATTTGACTTTTGGCATCTTGCACTCTAGGTATTTTGTGTAATTTTTCATTATTTCTCATCAGCATGTTAAGGTGGAGTGTGAGGATTGGTTGATAATGTGTGTGATTCATGATTGAGTAGGGATTTGATGGAGGGTGGGTAGGGACAAGGTCAAGTGGTGGTATGAGGACTCCAACCACACTAGTGATCATAGAACGAGGTAGGTGCTATTGTGAATTTAATAGTATAATTAAATGTGGTGGTATAAAGTTACATTTGAGTATGTTGAACTAGTGGGGTAGGATTTTGAAAATTATCTTGGGCCATGATGACCTAGGTTAGGGTTTTTGTTATTTATAGGAAATTAGTGGGGGAAATGGAGATTGGAAGGGTGTGAGAGGAGTGTAAGGGGTTAAGGAATAATGTTAGGTAGATAAATAAGGGGATTAGATGAGTTTTGAGAGGTTGTGGTTCGTCAAGGGTTTGAGTTATACCATTGGTAGTCATACATAGTGACCATCAGTGATTCAATTTAATCATCACTAGTCGAACCTCAAAAGAGAAATATCCCTAGGAAATCATCAATGGTTCAAAGAACCATTGATGGTTGAAGGATCAATGGAAATGCATAGCTAGAATGTTATAAAAATGGTGAAAAAGTGGTTTGTAAAAAGAAAGTTAACATTTAATTAGAAAAATTGAAAAGAGTGCTAAAGGGTAAAGTGTGTTCAAAGCATGTTGGAAATCATATTTTGAAATGTGATGAATTTGTGAAAGGTATTGAACTAGAACATTACATGAAGTGTGATTATAGTGTGCTTAGACTGGATAAGTATGTAAAATGTGTAGAGTGTAGTTAATAAGAATTTGTAGGTGTTTAAAATCAGGATTTGGGGTTGGTGTTAGATAAGTTTGGATAGTGGGAGTAAGGCAGATGTTAGGGGGTTAATTGTAAATAGGGATAGATTATAATAGGTTTGAGAAAGGTAGGTGTAGGTTCGTGCTTAGATTGATTTAGGAATTAGCTTGTTCTCTATTTATTTATAAAATCACAATCAGATTTAGATGAGGGATTGAGTCCCAAATATATTTATCAAGGTTTGGGATGAAATGACTATAGCGGAGTGGAGGAACATGGAGATGGTTGGCCTAGGGGCTATGATTCATTACCAACACCTACCATGAGATGTTGACATAATCATCATACTCATTCAGAGGTGGGACCTATTGGCACTTGGATATGCACCCTTTGAGGATATGCCAAGGTTATCCTCATCCAAGTGGCACAATTGAATCACTTCTAGGCTTGTGGGTAGCCTAAGGAATGAAGTGAATCTCTAGATAGGGATAACTCCCTTGATGTACCACTTGACCACAACTACTACTAACTCTTGGGGGTGAAAAAAGGAGAGGAAAAACTAGAAGTAAAGATAAAATAATTGAGGTGACACACCAAATAGGTTGATGACATCCAACCACATGTATATGAAAATTAAGACTAAGCAACAAACTAAACATACACTTTCCTAATCTATAATTTCTTTCATCAATATTACATTGTGAGGTTAAGATGAACATCGAGGATAAGAGGACTAGAAAAGAGGAATTGAATGGAACTAATGAATAAAAACTCACTTATTCCTCAATGTATCTTAATAACACTTTACATTCAATACAAGAAGAAGTTTCCCAACTACAAATAGGTTGTAAGAATGAGTTAACATGCTAAGGAAACAAGAGTATCACTTAAGCAAAATAAAAAATTCAAGTACACACACTAAGTACAATTATGTAAGAGGTAAAAAATATGTCATTTTATTGATCAAAATATGTACAATTGAGTATGGATTTACCATACTCATGTGGAGCATCCAATACAATGCCAAACTGGCAAACTCTTATATAGTTTGAGAGAGAGAGAGAGAAAGAGAAGTTCAAGGGTGATAATAACACTTGTAAAAACAATAATATCAGTTATCCATGAATGTAAATATTATATGGGTCTAACAATTAAATTTTTTAAGAAACAAGTGCCAATCCAAGTCATTAAAGTTAGGCAAAATGGCACAAAACTCCTCTTTTTGCATAGAAAAACTATCTTCATGATTGGAGCTATTTAAGTGAATTGTAACTAATATAAGGAATATAAAATTATTATAATATAATAATAGGATATCATAAATTATTTTCCATTCATTGGTTACATTCTTGGTCTTCTATAAACAATTGGTAGAGAGCTATCATCATCTGTTATCCTGAAAACGGCCCTTCCATGCACCCTGCACACTTGGCCTCAAAATTGACATCATTTGTCCATGAAAATACATGGGAGGAATTATTTAAAACTTTTAAATACCCTCCATGTCCTTGAAATCATTAGGGGCATCTTAAAATCATGTTCACTTAAATGTTTCAAACTTATCCCTAGCTTACTCAATGGGCTAGTTTTGATTGGCTGAAAGTAAGGGCCTATTTGGGGTATTTACAGGTTGATTAATGAAATTTAACTAATATTTTGAGTTATATTAAGTGTAAAAATTACACCCAAACTTTTTTTCATCTCCTAATTCATCTTGTAGCCTGCACAACACACAAAATAGTGAGAAAAATCTTGTTTCTACCCTTGTTCACATAATTCTATACATAAATATAGCATGGGAAGGATATTGGGTGAGTATTTTTAAACTTATAGTAATATACATGAATAAAATATTCCATTTTATCAGCTATCCAACTCTATTTCTCAAAATTCATCTTGGTTGAGGGTTTGTAAGGGTTTTAGAGGAGTTTTGAGTCTTAATTATTGTTCATAAAGTTGGGACATCCAAATTTAGAATAAATTGTAATAATTTGGCTTATAGGACCCCTGATATCATTCCATAACTCCTTTATACCCCATGCATATCCTCATGAAAGATGTGAGCATTGGAAAATGGCCTATCGTGCATGTTTTCCTCTTTTTGCAAGTCTAAGTTGATTCTTGAGCTAAAAATGACCTTTTTTATGGTTTCCATAACCTACAGAGGTTTTAAAACATAAATTATTATCTCATTAACATGTATCCATAGGATCAAAATTATTTTTCATGTTGGAAGTGTGAATGACTACACCTTGCTTATTAGGTGCACTTTTAGCAAGTAGGCCTGACTGCAACATCTAATGCTTTGGATCTTCTTTTTGGATTTATTATATCCAATTAGCTTGAATAAACATGTATCAATTCCATATAAATGATTCAAAAGGATAGAAAACTTATTATATGCTTAAAGTGACTAGACCTTCTCATTTGGATCCCCAAGCCTAGCCCTACCTAGTAGGTCTATTTGTAACCCTTGGTGTATGGATCACTCTATTGGGTTCTATTTCCTCTGTGAGTTTATTTTTGTGATGTCTTATATGTTATAAATCCTATCATATTTTACAAATAGGTTCCACTTAGTCCCAAACTCATCTTTGTGCCCATTTCAACCAAGCTACCACTTTGTGCTCAAGGGGCAGTACCGCCTATCTAAGACAAAATAAGGGGTAATTCCCCTATTTTCCTAGTAAAACCAAAACTTTAATAGGATACTTCAAGATATAAAGGTGTCTTTTATAAATTTTCAACTCATAGTGATAAGTCTAGACCTCCAAACATCCCAAATTTCTAAGGTAGACTACTCAAATAAAAATTGTACAAGGGTATATAGAAGTGGATTGTGTGTTTCATAATTTAGGCCCATATAATTTTAATAGGTCCATCATGAAATATAAATGAAAATATTTTTACCATGATGGATGTGCTATCCTTCACTCCTATCATCCCAATCCTTTACTTTACCTTTCTATCTGCCTTCTAAGGTGACTAAGTATGCATATTTCTAGCTATATTTTCTAATTTTGACACTATGCCTATAGGTGAATTCATCTAATTAAGCCTTGAATGATGTTTCTAAAAAATATAGGAACTCATGGGGACCATTTTATTCCTTTTTTTATGTACTATTCCACCTTGCTCAGTCATCTCAAACACTTATATTTCTCAATCTATTGATTGTCTCCATTAGTTCTTGATTGTAGGTGGTATACATGGGGTTTAGAGGTGTTTAGAAGTTTGTTTCATAAATTCAAAAAAAATCTTAAGTAATCATGGTCTTTCCTAGCTCTTCCCATTCAATTTTTTCCCAACTATGTCTCCACTACCCCTATTGACTGAGACACCATGCCTTCCTTTTCTTCTTTGGATTTTGTCAGTGTGTTAGGGCCTTAACCAAGAGTTTATGAAACTAATCATAGACATAGAAAACATTCTTAGAGGTTCAACACATCATGATAACCCTTTAAGCCTCCTACATGCATCTTTTGGACTTACCTAACTAAGCTTTCTTGGAGGATTGAGAACCTTGCCTAAATTCCCTTGTTGTAAGTGTCAATGTGTTTTTTCATCTTGAAATCAAGAAAAGACACAAGACATTCTTAGTATTATTTCATAAACCATGTCTCAAACATACACCTCATACTACACATTTTCAACCTTAAAAGTATGCACTTTTTTTCACTATCTACCTATATTGGGATACTCTATGTATAGGTGCTTATGAGTGTTTATGTGACTTTAACTTAGATTGTCTTGATGATAAAGAATCCTATTGAGAACCCTTGGTTGTTAAACAATGTTCTTAAGTTAAAAACCCTATTGATAAACCTTCACCATCACCTTAACCTCAATCCCTAGGTCACTTCCTTATTGACTATGTCTTTACCATCAAGGTACTATTCCTATAGGTATCTATGCTCAATCTAGGTTTGGAAATAGTGTATAAGGTTCACTCATACCTTCCAATATCCTTTTGTATGTACCTAAGTCTATTTTCTCACCTTTCTTAGCTCTTATTCACTAGTTTAGCCTCTCAATCCTACACACTATTTATTTTCTTAGCTAAAGGTACTTGTGAAACTTGAAAATCACACATCAATATAAGTGTAATGATATCCATGCCATTTGTATAATATTACCTCCACTTGAATCACTCCCAAAATGAGTGAATTGATTTTTAACCACTAAATGTGTCAAAAGACCATCTCATCTTTGCAAACGTATAGATACTACTGAGGTGTTTTAGTGGGTTTGAGGGCATCTTTGATGTTCATTACAACTATCTTCTCTTGGTCCTTTGCCCCCAAAATTTTATGGAGTCCTTATTTTTTAAGTGACTAAAAGTATAAACCACTATAATACCTTAAATATATTTGAAGACATATTATAATATATTATCAGTATGCCCTAGGGCCATTGTGCTACTCCTTTAGGGAAAGTATCCCTGACTTACATAGTCATTCATTGGAAGTGACTTATCATCTTGTTAGTCAAACTAACCCTTGAAATTGGTTTGATATAACTTTCACAACATATTATTTATTAAGAAGGTTTTAAACATTCTCCAGTTCCTTTACACAAGCACTTTCACCCCTCTGATAAGCCATCTCTAGGTGATCATTTGATTGAGAAGGCAATCAACATGAGTATTATAGGCATTGAGCAAGATTTGTATGTTTGGTGGCTAATTCTAAACCTTTTCAAGGTTTCCAAATGCATTATCAGTATTTGTTAAAGATTGAAACAAATACCAAAACCCCATTTCATTATAACATCATCTCAAGCTCTTGAAGATGTCCTTTCCAATGGTGGATTGTATGAAGTTGTTGTGTATAACTGTAATAGTCTTCATATGCATTCCTTAGAAGGTGTATATTGATTTATATTACTTAAATAATGATCAAAACCTTGAAACTATGCCTTAAATCTCTATGAATTCCTTATAGGCCTCCATTCCACATGATTTAGTCATGGCAACAAGTGTGAATGAGTAAAAAGATGACTATATATTATTCTATGAATACACTTATGGAGAAAAATGTCTTGAAGGGTTAGATGAAAAGACATGAGATCATTTTTTACCACATTTTAAACATGATTTATGACCCATCACAACCCTTAGAACCTCTGTCAAAGCATGAAACTCTTGGAAATTGAAAATAACTCCTCACAATGCAAACTGGTGTACTTTCTTATAAATTGAATTTCTTAGCTCATCAAAACCATTTAAAAATTGAAACAAAGTTTGTGAATCATTATAATATGAATAAAATTTTATCTATAATCAATATTAGAAACCAATTTGTATGAACTTACTCACAGTGAAGAAAAACCTGGAGGGTATATAGATTGATAGGCAATTTTACACAGTCCACTTTGAAGGGATGGTTCATGAAGAAAACTTAACCAATTCTCAAAATTATTATATTTATTTTAAGGTCTCAATGAATTTAATATTCCCTCAAAATCATTATACCTAAAACCACCTATGCTAACCATACCAAGCAATAACCTGCAAGTCACTTTTCTATGTCAAGGAGGAAAAGAGAGATGAATGGTTTTGGCTTCAAATTTTCATTTACAGATCAAAAAAAAAATTAAATGAGCTTTAGGAATGTTAATATTCATATTTTCATGTTTCAAAAGTGGCACACTTCCCAAAGAAGTTATATAAGTGCCCATTTCTCTCTATTTAGCTAAGAAAATTGCCTTTTATCTGAACAACCTACAATTTTTAATTAGTGACAATTAAGTAAGAATTATAATGACACATGGGGGATGATATCACATTTTAACACTTTCATGTTTCCCAATAAACCTGTATAAAGCATTAAATGCACCATTTATACCCTTCAAAATGACTTAAATGATAAATGGACCTAGAGAACACTTTAACCAAAGCTAGTACAACATTAATTGACACTAATTGACCTATGAAACACTTTATTCCAACATATTATACCCCATTATATTCCTAAAAGTGAATTTTTTTACTAGGGGTACCCTATTTTGACCTAAAAGTCAAAATTGGTCAAGCAATTGGTGACTCATAGGGGTAGTATGCCTACTATATTAACTAGACCAATAGCTTTATTAGTCTATTGGGATTATGGAGCCATATAAGGACTATTATAAATAATAGGATTTGACCATGACCAAGATAACTAGTAATTACCTCAGCCACACAAAGGAAAAGGACACACACAATAAAGAAAACAAACATGCACAATACACACATGTGCTCAAGGCATTAAGGAGAAACAAAGGACAACTATTATGCACAACTAAACATAGAAATAATTCCCCATAGATCAAAAGTTAAGATTGATATTCCTCTTAATTCATATCAGGAATAATTGGATGACTTAAGAAGCCTTTTATCTCTTATCATTGCTACCTCCATGCCTCTCACAAAGTTTGCCAACCTCATTGGCATGATGCTCACTAAGAACCAAACAACTGAAACAATCTAAACAAGGAAATTAACTCTTCTTGTACATGATCACTTTTTTCTTTTTATTTCTCATTCACTTTCTCATGATCAACTTCAATCCTCTTTATAAGCATGATTTCAAAAGGAGTGATTTCATGTTCCTTAGAAGCTTTAGGCCAATATGATCTTTCTTCATCCTTTAAGAGCTGATGAGTTCCTTCTAAATGGTGATATCCCCTCTTGATTAATTCAAATATATCATTCTAAAATTTATAATCCTCTTGAAAGGATAAATTTGAAAGATTGTTTTTCCTTAGCATACTTACTTGAGTCCCAATGCTACCTTATTCATCCTTGGTCATCTCATGGTCTCCTTGGAAAAATTACACACACAATGGAAAAGGACACACACAACAAAGAAAATAAACATGCACAAGACACACATGTGCTCAAGGTGCTAAGGAGAAACAAAGGAAAATTATTATGTACAACTAAACATAGACATACTTCCCCCTAGATCAAAAGGTAAGATTGATATTCCTCTTACTTCATATCATGAATAATTGGATGAGTCAAGAAGCCTTTTGTCTCTTATCATTGCTACCTCCATGCCTCTCACAAATTTTGTCAATCTCATTGGCATGATGCTCACTAATAACCAAGCAACCATGAACATTCTAAAGAAGGAAATTAACTCTTCTTGTACATGATCACTTGTTTCTTATTGTTTCCCATTAATTTTCTCATGATCAACTTTGATCCTATTTATAAGCATGATATCAAAAGGATTGATTTCATGTTCCTTAGAAGCTTTAGGCCAATATGATCTTTCTTCATCCTTCAAGAGATGATGAGTTCCTTCTAAATGGTAATATCCCCACTTTATTACTTCAAATATATCATTCTAAAATTTATAATCCTCTTGAAAGGATAAATTTGAGAGCTTGTTTCTCCTTAACATACTTACTTGAGTCCCAATGCTACCTTATATCTCCTTGGAGAGGAGTATAGGCTGCTCCAATGACTTCAAATAAGTCATCCAAACATTGATTATGAACTTATCCATGTTCATCTATGGTTTTTTTCAAAGTGAGGAAGGAGTTAATGATCATTTCTTCTTATTTGGAAAAAGGAAACACCCTTCTTCAAAATTTTTTGAATTTTCCTTTTGTTCACCAAGGGGGGTACCTATGGTAATTCCCTCCTCATAAAAACTCATGAGGTCTTCTTTATCAACCATGAATTGAGCATATTCTTCTTAATTTGACTCTCTCAATATAGGCTCTTCATCACAAGGAAAACATTCTTCAT